>QEPC01005157.1:2457564-2472413 GCA_003113815.1 Sphenodon punctatus
GTCAGAGAGGTAGGAGGAGAACCAGTCAAGGACAGAGCCACAGAAGCCCAAAGAGTAAAGCGAGTCCAACAGAAGCAAGTGGTTGACAGTGTCAAAGGCAGCAGAGAGGTCAAGGAGGACAAGAATGGAGTAGAGGCGCTTAGATTTAGCGACAAGTAGATCATTGGTGATCTTGGCCAGGGCAGTTTCAGTAGAGTGGAGGGGGTGGAAGCTGGATTGGAGAGGCCCGGCTCCTGGTGGGTATGGGTCGGTGGGAGCATATTACGCCAGTGCTGCGTTCTCTGCACTAGCTGCCAGTAGTTTTCCGGGCCCAATTCAAGGTGTTGGTCTTGGTCTATAAAGCCCTAAACAACCTAGGTCCTACCTATTTGTGGGACCGCCTCACCCCCCCAGGTTCTGGATCGACCCCTGTGGTTGTCCGGGATGTGGCCGGCTCGAGGTCCCCCGAGTCTGCTGGGAGGCCACGTAGGAGAGGGCATTCTCGGTGGCCACACCGCAGCTGTGAAACTCCCTCCCAGTTGAGGCCCGGTTGACCCCAGACCTCCCCTCCTTTTGAAGAAGTTGTAAGACCTGGAAAGGGAGAGGTGTGATGGAGTGGCAGGAGTGGGTTAGGGTGGGTTATTTTATTAGCCTCCTTTTTATGTCTTGTTTTTGGTTATTGTTGTTTTGAGTGCTGATTGTAAGCCGCCCCGAGCTGCCTGTGGCAGGAGGGGCGGGGTAGCAAGAATTTTAAATAAATAAATACGGGATGGGGGAACCAGTAAGAAGAAGACTGATAGGACTGGCATGGGAAGCTGTACTGCACACAACTCAGAATGAGCTCCGTTTGCAATATAAATATAATTTTGTCAGACAAGTTACAAAAAGGCACACTATTGACCTTTCAGAAGTTTTTAGCACCCATACCTTGGGCCAGATTTTCATCTCTAATTTGCCAGCAAGCTAAGTTCCTCTGAAAACCTGCCCAGATATGACACAAGGGGGGGGGGGGGGGGGAGAAATCTGGGTATTCCTTGTTTGTTTGTTTTTTATTTGACCCGTATGCCATATTTCAATGACTATAGAGGGAAGCGTCTCTTTTTTGAAAATCCACATCTGATTTAGAGTGCTGAAACCTTTTGAATATTTGATCTACTTTACCCTATAAAATGCAATACATGAATAATGTAGGGAGTGGCCATTTGTAACATGGTCTCCAGAAACTGCACTTGTGACACAGACAGATCACTACCAGTACTATACACAAGGCTCTCTACCCCAGCCTCAAGCAGCTTCACAGCTACTTGCTGCAAATACTACTCCATGTTCTCCATTTCCCACCCACCCCAGCCTTTCCTCTGTAGATTTCACTGGATGCTCGGACTGAACCATGGGCCTTATAAGACAGTGGACATTTTTCCCTACTAGATAGAACTCTTTATTGTTTTGGGTATGATTCTAATATGTTTTAATTACAACCTGAAAGAAAATCCTTGGAAATTTAAAATAAAGTATTTTATTTATTTCAATGTACTCGCAATGGCAGCTCAGGGCGGCTCACAACGTTGTTAAATATGTTTACAACAATTATAAAACTTAAAAACTTATAAAAACTATAAATTCATTAAAAAGAGCAGAACTTAAGCCCCCCAACCCAACTAAAGTGATCTCATTATAAATTAAAATGACTCAATTTTATGCTCTTTGGGTTTTGAGTGGTAAAATATGTTTCAAGCAAGAATGAATGAATGTGTATTCTGTATTCTAGCTTAGCAGCATGTTATCGCCTTTTCCACGTTACATTATTCGCTAGGAATTTGCACGTCAGAGTGTTCCACAGCATAAAAATACAAATACAACAGGAAGTTCCTTACCTCTGTGTCTATGTTAAGTAATCCTGGGGAATCAAGCTTCCGCTTCTTCCGTGTTCCAATAGCTGCCAGAGCAGTTGAGTCAGCATCTCTCTGCCTCATCTGTGCTAATTCTTGTTGTTGCATCTATTACAAAAGGGAAAGAGAAGTCTAGCCTTAGATTTTCATCACATGTCATTTCTACGGTACTCCACAAGGCAGGCCTAATCATGCAATATGGCAAGAGCTGAGACTGGATGAACTCTTGCAAGTAGTATTCATGCTAACTACTACTATACCCATTTTATAGAATACATATAATTTCAGGGTGAAGTCCACAAAACACCTTGGTGTCTCAGGAACACAAAGGCACACAGATGTTCAATGGGGATCACTTAAGGTTTTTTTTTTAAATCTCACCCTTAAACCCTGAAATTTATTGTCCAGATTAAGTACTGTACAATGCACCATGAGACCATGACTTTCATGGGGAGATGAAGCAAAAAGTAAAAGCCCAAACAATACACCATTTCAAATGCTTCCTTTCATCTCAACCGGTGAAGTTTATTTCAACCATTTTATCCACACCACTTCTTTTCAAGAAAGTACTGAAAGATCCCTAAAACTGAATATTAAGAAAATATTTATCTGGTAGAATAATACTGAAAAATTGGGTTTCAAACTACTGCTTGAAGATTTGGCTATTATATCCAGTATAGCCTACTGGATAAGGTGTTGGACTGGGATCTGGAAGATCAGGGTTCAAATCATGAACTTCACTGGGTGGAATGGACAAGTCACTCTCTCAGCCTCAGTTCCCCATATGTAACACAGGAATGATGACCTACTAAACAAGGTTGTGTAGGATAAGAATTGCAAAGCACTTTGAATACTGAAAACCCTATAATTATCATCATCAACTGCATGTCTGACCCATAAATCAAGTGCTCTATGAAAGAAGAAAATAGCAAATAGAAAACAAAGTATTCTTGCACGTATGATGAAACTGTGAGATGGTTATACTCATTACACTTTGGGTAAAAACAGATGTGACGCAGCCCCACTATGGCTTACCTGGGCTGGGAACTCAGCTACACATCTGTTCCCCAGCCGCTAGACATTGGCCCCCTACTGCCTCAGGGCAGATAGGCAGCTGGCCCGGAATGAGTCCACACAAAGAATCTGAGTGCTCGTTCTGGACCAAGGGTGACCCGAGCAGACCAACACATCTGTTTGGCCCTGCCATACCCACTGGGTGGGGAGGGGGCTGTCATGGATGCCCATCATGGCAGAGGGGCAGAGGCTGCATGCATATTTGTTGTGCAGGGTGGGTGACAGTTCGCCGGCTGCCCAGGTCGAAGGTATGTTAGTTAAGTGCGACGTGCTGACCGGGAGAGTGGCTGCCGCATCAGCATCATGTCTGTTTTTACCCATTGTGCCAGTAAAATCCCCACTCTGAGGACTGGAACACTAATGTCAACAAATGTTTGCTATCTGTAATGCACCAAAATATTTTTTCCAGTAAGCTGTACAAAAACAATTAAGGACACGGTGAGGTAATGCAATACATGATTTAAGCGTTCGTATCTCTTAGCATTACCAACACAATAGTTTTTGTCTGCATTGATTTGATTCGGCTAGAGGACTTTTGTTTTTTTTAATCACTCACTTGTTCCACCTCCTCAGAAGTTCATAAGACAGCATAACAAGTTCTTCAATGGTGGTTTGAGGTGTGTCCAAGTATGTACTAGTATGAACACACTATTTCAATGAAACAAAACATGAATTGGCAGGTGTGGTTAAAATTATCCCAAGGATTCAAACTGCAAACTACTCATACAATGAAAACTGATCACTCCTGAATTTGGGGGAGCTTAAATAAACAAACAGAACATGCTATGCATTTTCCCCATTAGCCTTATGTGTTTAACAAAAAGCAGAAATGTCCTATACTCTGGCTCTCTTTCAAGCTTTATAATTACTTCCTTTTGCAATTTATTTTAAACAGATTCACTGAATACTTTTTAACCTTTTTTTTTTCCGCAAAGAAAGGGAATGCTTTAAATGCAGTACTTTTGAGAGTGAATTTCCCCACATGTTCCCCTGATGTGATTAAGTTGGGAAAAAATTTCAGTTTATAGTTATCACAATAACACAAACATTCATAGCCATCCACACACACCACTCAGGGATTTGAAGAAGTAAAATAATGAAATATCGAAGTTGAATGTGGGCAAAATCGCTATATGATAGTGCAAAGGTCTATGTGTACTTCCCTTTGCCAACTCATATTAGGTTTTTAGCTCAAATATCTTTGGCTCTCTTCCAGATTAAATGCCAGTTAGATAGACCTGCCCGCTTACCCTTTCAAGGTAGATAGCAACAGTGGTGAGCTCTAATCATTTACAAAGGTCATGATCGGGAGCTAGCCCGTAAGCAGTCATTTAAAATTCGATTGATCCCTATTTGTAGTCAGGGAAGGAAAATGGACATTTCAGCTGTATTGTAATTATGAGGCTTCAAGGCAACTGTAAATAGATGTGTGAATCTAGATACTGGCAAATACCTGAGAGAAAAAATTATTACTATAGTATAACATATAGCTAGAAAAGGTTGAAGATAAAATTGCATATAAAAAAAGATCAATCATCTTTTTTGATAATTTGCCATGCTTGCTAGCCTATAAGGGTTATCACAATTATCAGAAGTCTGCTGAATATTTAAGTTGGGGCCAAGTGGCTTGGAGTAATCTCAGACAAAAGTGCAAAGCAGAGGGCTACCCAGAATATGAAGCTTTGCAGCACTGCAGAATAGTTTTAATTTCCAGAGAGGTTAGGGTCAGAGATACAGTATGGAAGGTGACTGACATAAAACAAAAGATATTGCACAAATATTGAGTCATATTCAAAGTTATGGTTCCCAGAGTGACTGTATCACAATCTCCTCCCTGACATGTGTACTATTTTTATATTACTATACATAAGGTTCATTAAAATGCTTAGCATATGCACTGCACGTGATGCAACTGCTGCTCTGAGAGCCATGCTTTGGATTTCATTGCCCTTTGTACATACAAATTCTGAATCATAACATAGCATTAAAGACGATATCGCACAACAAGGCAAATCCTACATTTATGTTAACAGCCACAATGTGCCTGGCTAAGCAGGATTCAGGAGCTTGTAAAAGGAATTTGCACCTTGTGAATGGCCAGTGCATGTCCATTCACAGGAGTGTTTGGGTGGGAGGCAACAGCGGAGATCCTCCATTTCCCTCCCAAGTCCCCTGCACAAAAGTGGGGCATTACGGGCTACAAAACTTACTGGAAACGTTAGGCTGGAATTGTTTCCAAGGAACAGTTCTCGCTGATGGACTGTGGCTCACAGGTTGGAAGTATTTCTCTCTCTCTTCTACGTCTGCTGATTTCCAGCTAAGATTTCTTAACTGGCAATGGGGATTTGTTTTGCCCTTTAATTTCCTCTTCATCCCTACATTTTACTTTTTATGAACAGGAAAATAATTATACCAACTCCTTGACATGAATTTTTCCTATAATAGGCAAAGCACATGTTAATGATCACACCACTCACTATTTCAATAACCATGCACAGGCAATGCAATTTACTACAGTATATACAGCTCAGTACAAGAAAGAGAGAATGAGCCAGGGATAGGACAATGAACTAGGAATCGTCTGTTCCTGGATTTACTGGTGACCTGTTGTATGCAAATCATTTTGAGACTTGCTTTCTCCTGTTTTCTGAATAGTTTGTCTATTTTGAGTGGACAACAGATTCCCATGACCAGAGACTGTCTTCTTCAACCTGCCTTATTTACACTTCATATTACAGTATGGACTCAAGCGGTAGTGGCCTCTAGCTGTTAATATACAAGTAGTATAATTATTTATGTACTACTACACAGTTGAGTTTATTTCCAGGTGTGGAATTACATATACAGACACAAAAGAACTTGTCTCTTGTCTCTCCCGATGTTCACCTCTCCCTTATCTCCCCCTCCCTTGTCTCTTAGATTGTAAGCCTCTTAGGGGTAGGGACCTGTCCATAACTATTGACTGTACAGTGCCAGGTACATCCGCCGCATTCCTTAGCTGCTCGGAGTCCAGGGGGCTCGCCCCATAACAGCTTGCCCCCACCAGGGCCTACCGGGGAGTGACTGGGCACCTTGGTCCCTGTTTTATTTTTTCCTCTCTCCCGGTGGCAGAGAGAGAGGGGGCGGGACCAAAGGGGCTTCCCCCGGAGGCGGGGTTTCCAGCTCAAGAGGGCTGAAGAGCGGTGCCGCCACACCTAAGGGCCCTTAGGTGTGGCCCCTGTTCTATTTCTCCCCTCTCCCGGTGGTAGAGGGAGAGGGGGTGGGACCAAAGGGGATTCCCCCAGCGGCTTTGGGGTGGGGTTTCCGGCCTGAGAGGTCTGAAGAGCGGCAAGGCCTGCCAGCTCCACCGCACCAAAGGGCCCTTAGGTGTGGCCCTTAGCTCGGAACTTTTGGGAAGCCTGAGGAGGTGGGATCTTGGTGGGAGAATTAGAGGGATTTATTTGTGGTGTTTATGCTAGGGGGATAGAGGATGTGGGGTTTTTTTGTATTATATTTTATTATTTTGAGGGGGAGGGATAGGGAGTGAGTGGGTTAGGGAGGAGGGATGGAGAATGTTTATTGGGTGGGGGAGGGAAGAATTCCCCTGCTGCCAGGGCGGGGCAGCCTGCGGAGGGCCGGGGGAGAGGGAGCAGCTGTTAGGGTCGTGACAGGCCGGGGGAGATATGGTCCCAATTGGGGTGAGGTGAGATCAGTGAGACGGGACAGCTGTTTATTACAGGTCCCGCTCACTACCCCCCAGGCAGATGGGCAGGTGGTTCTCAGTCAATGGGCCCCCGGCCCTGTGTTGTTGCTGTTAAATACAAGATCGGTGGCGAATGAGGCAACAACTGTCCGGGAGGTAATCCTGGACCATGCCGCCGATCTTGTATGTATCACGGAAACCTGGCTAGACAATGAGTCGGGGCCAATTTTGGCTGACCTTGTTCCAGCCGGGTATTCCGTGAAGCATCAGCCACACTCGGAGAGATGGGGTGTGTGTGTGTGTGTGTGTGGCCATGATTTTTAAGGAGGGTTGGACTGTGAGGAGGTATCCGGTGCAATCCATATCAGGTATAGAGGGTCTTCACCTTGTGTTTGATTTAGTGCGTGACAGTTTGGGAGTGCTACTTGTATACTGTGCACCTACTTGTACAGCAGTCTCCCTACATGCTTTAGCGGAGGTGGTGTCGGGGGGTGGTGCTGCGGTCCCCAAAGTCAGTAGTCTTGCGGGACTTCAACATTCACACCGACGCTGACCTTATGGGAGTGGAGCATGAGTTCATGTCTGCCATGGCAACCATGGGCCTGTCCCAGAGAGTTATCGGCCCGACACATCAGGGGGGACATTCCTTAGACCTTGTGTTTTGCACCGGCCTTGAGGCAGGTGTTCCGTTAGTGGGGGAGTTATCAGCTGTACCCTTGTCATGGACAGACTATTACCTCCTGCAGGCCTCGCTCCTGGTGCATGTCTGCCCCCAGAAAGGTGCAGAACCAATTTGGATGGTTCGCCCTCAGAGGCTGATGGAACCAGATCAGTTCCGGAAGGCTCTGGGTGAGTTTCCCTCTGACCTTGACGACTGTTCCATCGATGACCTCGTCTTGTTATGGAATACCTTGCTGATGGAGGCCATTGATCAGACAGCTCCTAGGCGTCCGCTGCCTAGGCGACAGCTCCGCAGGCTTCCTTGGTTCTCCGAGGAGCTGCAGGAGCTGAAGTGAGAAGGGTGGCGGTTGGAGCGACGGTGGTGTCGTTTGCATGCTGAAACCGACAGATTGCATCATAGAGCCAGTTTACGAGCCTATGCCGTAGCTATGCGGGCAGCAAAAAAGGAGTTTTTGGCTACCCTCATAGCATCCGCTAAATCACGTCCAGCGGAGCTTTTCCGGGTGGTGCAGGGACTGGTCAGTCCGGCCTTCCTCTGCCTTGGAGTGGAGTCATCTACTGTTTGCTGTGACATGTTTGTGGATTATTTTGTGGATAAAACGCTTGGATTCACCACAACTTCAATGCTGCAATTAATACATATAGGGAACTGGAGGTTATGGAAGCCCCATCTTGTCCGGTTTTGTGGGATCAATTTCAGTCGGTGACACCTGCCGATGCGGTTGGTGTTCTTGGGGCTATTAGGGCCACATTTTGTGAGTTAGATTCTTGCCCATCCTGGCTAATTAAATCTTGCCGGGAGACAATGAGGCCATTGCTGGCTTGGGTGGTCAACACCTCCCTTCAGGAAGGCAGAGTGCCGGGCTGTCTCAAAGAGGAAGTGGTTTGGCCTCTGCTCAAGAAACCATCGCTTGACGTTGACTCCCTTGCCAGCTATCGGCCTGTCTCTAACCTTCCCTTTTTAGGGAAGGTTATTGAATGGGTAGTAGCTCAGCAGCTGCAGGGACATCTTGATCGCATCGGTTAGCTGCACCCCTTTCTGTCAGGATTTCGTCTGGGGTATGGCACCGAGACTGCGCTTGTGGCTTTGATGGATGATCTACGCTGGGAAATGAACCGGGGTCATTCAACCCTGTTAGTTCTATTAGATCTTTTGGCTGTATTTGATACAGTTGATCACGGGATGTTGGTGACGTGACTGCAGGACTCTGCAGGGGTGGGCGGGATTGTTCTTGAATGGTTCCGCTCTTTCCTGACCGGTAGAACGCAGCGAGTAGTTCTCGGCGAGTCTTTTTCATCATACTGAGACCTCTTGTGTGGAGTCCCGCAGGGTTCGGTTTTGTCCCCTCTCCTATTCAACGTATACATGCAGCCACTTGGTGATGTGATCATGAGGTTTGGCGTGCGGTGTCATCAATATGCTGATGACACCCAGCTGTATCTCTCTTTTTCAACAGATCCAGGCCCTGTAGTCTCAGTGCTTACTCGGTGTTTGATGGCTATGGGGGACTGGATGAGGACTGACTGAGGCTCAATCCTTACAAGACAGAGGTGATGTTGGTGGGTACAGCGATGGAGATGGTGGCCCCCGTTATTGGGGAGATCTGCCCTCCATTGGTACCCCAGGTACGGAGTCTGGGGGTGCTCCTCGACGCACTGCTCCGCCTGGATGCCCAGGTGGAGGCTGTGGCGAGAAGTACCTTTTGCCAATTACATCTGGCGTGACAGCTTCGGCCGTTTGTCTCAGGGGGGCCACGCAGGGGAGGGTGTTCTCGGTGGCTGCACCACGGCTGTAGAACTCCCTTCCAGTGGAGGCCTGGTTGGCCCCAGACCTCCCCTTTTTTCGGATAAGTTGAAAGACCTGGCTATTCCCCCAGGCATTTGGCGGGGGAGATGGATGAGGGGGTGGAGGGTTTTTGGGGGTATGGGATTATTTTCTTTTCCTCCTTTTAGTTGTTTTAATTGTTGTTTTAAATGTTGTTTTACGAATTGTAAGCCGCCCCAAGCTGCCTGTGCCAGGAGGGGCGGAGTAGTAATAGTTTGAAAATAAATAAAAATAAATAAATATATAGATAATTAAAAGAATAATAATAATAGACATCTGGCGTTACAGAATACACCTTGATAGACTGTTGTAGAAAACAGTAGTTCCCATATTTATAACTTAATTACTCAATACAACTAAAACATTATTTAACCAAAGCTATGTAAATTCCCGTCTCAGATTGTAAGCCCTAAGGCAGGAACCGTGTCTATTCAATGAATTTGTGAAGCACCAGGTACATTGCTCGCGCTATATAAATGCTTGCTAATAATAATAATAATAAATAAGCAAAATTTAGGAAAATGTTTACTCATGGTCTAAGCTCAAGTGTGAAAAGACAAGTCAAAGGGGGTAACTTGAAATTTAAGTGCCTGAAAATAGGGTCTCATATAACTACACTTTCAACTGTACCTCTATAGTTAATGTGATTATCATCAAAGGATCAGATTCAGCAGAGGTGAAAGCATGTGCTTAACTTTACACATCCAAGAATTCCCAATGAAGTGAATGAGGTGACTCACAGTGCGGTTCAAGTTCATTAGTAGAACGTTGAAGGATTGGAGTCTTTTCACCTCCACTAACTTTCAGGACATACTTTTTAGTAAAACAGTTAATCATGTATGTCATGCACATCTCTGTATATGATATTCACTAGTAAAACCAGATTATAACGTAGGCAGACTTTTACTGGTAAATGCATGTGAAAAACCCATATTAAATAGCCCCCCTGGAACAGGGAAGCTTATTCGTCTTGATTCCACATGCCATCACTCTCCTGCCTCATTTTGTCAGCTTTTCCATCACTCTCAATCTCCCTTTTGGACTTGTATTAGTTTGGCTTTATCACTCACTCCCCACTGCATCCAAGTCTTCTGGCTTGGCTGTTGTGGCCGTGGAAGCGCCACTGCTCCAAAATGAATGTGACCTCTAACACTTTCACTGCTAAACACACAGCCAAGTTCCAGTCCTAACTGCTGGGAAATGGCAGCGTGTTGGAAAATGGTGGCAATCTTAATGTATGGAAGAAAGTCCCCATGAACATAACAGGAGATAATGAACATTCTGAACATGGACAGCATGGGGGTGAAGCTCCTGCAAGAAATCATGGGAAGCTTAAAAATACTTAGTGTGAAAACAACAAGAGGACAGCCCACATTAGCTCACACCAGGTGGGGGTAAACCTGTCCGTTTATTAGGTGTTCACCCTCACCAGACACAGGGCCACCGGACTCACAGCCCCCACTCATGGCATTGTCTTGAGAGAACGTGGAGCCTGTCATGCGGGTGAATGTTAGCTGTGTGCCCACGTGTCTGCATCCCATCAATTAGGTTGCATGCAGCAACTCTGCACATAAAAGTCAACAAGTACCATAGAATCACATGCCGAAATCCTAGAGCATCAGAGGAGCGACTGCTTCCTGTCCCTCTCTCCTCTCTCGCTTGTGCTTTCAGTGGGGGCAGCTCACACGTACATGAAATACATGCCAGGGCTGCCCATTTATTAGGCAGGATGCGCGAACTATGTGAGTTGGGGCTGGGTGGAAGCTGCACAGGCTGAACCTGGCCTCCAGTGGGCTACTGACTCATTTGAAAACACCCTTAACACAGGGCACGAAATCGGCAGGCGCCTGGGAGTCATTGGCGCCCAGAAAACTGAGGCTGGCAACTGGTTCAGGGGTGTAGTGGGGCAAGAATGGTTTAATATCAGGATAAAGTCTGGTAACTGGAATTTCTTTTGTTCCCGGAATTTGATCTGAAATTTTATGCCCTGCTTAACACCACAAGGTTCACAAAAACATGAGTTGGCACCATATTACGGTCCCAGCAAAGACTGCGTAGGGGAATATATTGAATCAATGCTTTCTTCAGCTTCCCTGGACACACCTTTATTCCAGAGTGATGCTGCAGACTTCCTGAGCTCCGCAGATCTGGTACTTCCTGACAGAGAGGAGCATGCAACCACTTTCTTAGATTACTATTTATACTGGTGAGTCTCAAACTTTTAAAATCACACCCCGCTCCTCTTCCTCTTGTCTGTGGTAGTTGGGGCTCCTCTCCCCACCACACACACATACCCCCCCAGCCCCCTCTCCTTCGCACCCTGCTGTTCCTTCCTCTCTCTCCCTTCCTGTTTTGGTTGCTGGACAAAAACAAACAGCACAATAGCTACCCATAAATGTGTATGCACCTGGCCATTTCAAAGGTTTCCCCCTACCATGAACACAGTTCCGTGCCCATGCATGGTGTCCTGTCATGGAAGGCGGGAAATGCCATGTAGGCGAATGCATACCCATGTGTTGCATGTGAACTAATGCATGCCAACAGGTGCATGCTCTTTGTTGAGGGGAAGTGGCTGGTGGTGGTGCTTCAACGTGCTTGCTGGGGAAGGAGGCTGGAGCAGCTGACACAGGCACTTGAAGCAGCTGCCAGAGGCACTCAGAGCAGCGACCAGAAAATGAGACCAGAGCAGATGCTGGCAGTGTTCAGAGCAGCCAACAGGGAATGAAGCTGGAGCAGCATGGAGTTGAGCATGTGTGGCATACTCACCTACATTCCATTTATTCGGTTTTGGTACTCACGGGATGTGGCTGAACGTAACACAACATTCACAACACACAAACGGAGCTATCGTTCTGTTTGTTATCACACTCTGACTTTTTTCCACCCTTGCTACCCCATCGTGTTGGAAATGCCCCTCTTGTTCAGTCGGACGGAGCTATGTGTCTGCAAGCTATGCTCCTTTTTGTTCCCCACCAGGATACCTTCCATGCCCCTCAAGTGGTTTGCCCCCAAGTTTAAGAACCACTGATCTACACCATCTGAAAATCCATCCCCAGTGAGATAAATCTAGTTCACTCTTGGAAGTTTGCCCAATTGTGATGCTGCTTTTTAAAACACCCAAAGAAAGAATAAATGTACTTTTGTGTGTGCCTGTGCTATGAGAATTAATAAATTGGTCTGTGAAAGGAATACACATATTTACCAAACCAAAACAGGTAACTAATTGAAGAAGCCCTTTTAAACAAATATAATACCTGTTAACAACCCACAACTGATAGAAGAATAAATTATCTGTGCAGTGATGTTATTTAATTAAAGGATTTAACAATTAAATACAACATGCTACATCAAGCAACATCATACAATAGCTTGACTATTGCCTCGTCTGTGTGTGCACTAGTTTAAATCGATTTAACTAATCTAGTGCAAACCCCCGTGTGGACACTTATTTCTCATACAGACAAGCTCGTGGATATCATGTATTAATCCTGTAGGTCATTTTCATATGGCATTTCTTTAAAAAGATTATATAATCTTAACCTTAGTTTTGAAATTAGCCATCATTCTCAATTAATATATTGTATCAACAAACTAAACTTCAAGTTTTTATAAACAAGCTAAAGTAGGTTAAGGGAAAATATAGTGATCCGAGGTGAGCTCATTTTATATTATTTTACAAAAATTTATTTTCCATGGTTTATTTCAGTAATTTGAAAACAGGAAGTCTTTCTGTACTTTTTTGCCCTTTGCAGTTTGGCCAATGTTAATTTCAAGTATGTTATGAATGGAACAGAAGTTAATTAGACCTTTATTTGTTTAAAAACAGCTCAACATAGGTCCTTGAAACACATCCTTAATTAAACCAAATCATGATGTACCTACACCAAGGATCCGTAGTCCTTTTTGCACTCCACCAACATTGCAGTTGGTGTAGATGAGTGGTTCTCAACAATGGGCACCTCAGAGGGAGTGTGGAAGGTATTCTGGTGGGGTGCAAAAGAAGCACAGCTCATCTGTGCAGCAACATCATGATCATGTTAGCATCACACCATGAACGCTGTTTAGTGGGCAACTATTGCATAGCTAACAGAGAGCCCAATAGATGGTTGCGTTTTCTTCCCCCCCCATTTTCTGTTATATTTAGTCAATGAAAAAGAAACAGATTAAAATTTAGAAACATTTCAAATAAAGATTTAATTAAATTAAAATAATAATAATAAAGATCTAGGATATAGTTTGGCATAAAACAAGATAACTGTAGTTCTATTTGAAATGTCAAACTTTCTCTCTGCTTAAAAATTATCTCCAAAACAAGAACAAGGGTAATACTTAGTCACGTTATGTTTTGGAATTCTGCACAATAACCAACAGTGATGTTATGAGAATCAGTGGAATGTCAATAAATAAAATTTTAAATGCATGTCCTACATTTTTAAATACTTCCATTGTATTTTTCCATTCCTTCTACTGACAATTCTCATAATTAAGAACTTGTGTGAGCACGAACCAAAGGAACCACATCGGACATGCCATCATGGGTTAAGGTCTTCACCGCAACTTTATTATTATGAAGGATAGCCCAATACCGGGCACCCCAATGACTATAACGGTGAGAAACAATGCCCATGAATACCAGGTGGGGGTTCAGACTAGGCCCACCAGTGCCCCTGCCCGGGTGACCCAGAAGCCCACCAGTGTCACCCCCTCTTCCCCAGGGAAGGGGTTCGTAACCCAGCCCAGACGTACACAGCTTGGAGCTGGGTTCCATCTCATCATCCTTGCCTCCACTCCACCCCCCCACCCTGCAATCAGGTGATTGGGGAGGAGTAATGTTGCAACTTAGTCTTCGGTTTTCCTCAGAAAACACTGAGTACTGATGTATTTGCCTCGATTTTCTGAGGTGCAAAGTTTTGAAGATGGGACCCCAAAACTCGGTCCTTGTTCGAGTGCAGGTGCTAGACCTCTGCTCCCCCTTCCCTGGCCCCCGCTGCTCAGGGAAAGAATAGGCCAGCAGGAGCCAGGGAAAGGGAGAAGTGGGGGCCTAGTGGGGGTGCTTAAAGGGGTGGAGGCCTTGCAGGGGCTCATGGGTAGAGTATTCACCTTCTGGGTGCATATGTATCTGCCAAAAGCACGGCTTCCTCTAGGGTCAGGTAAGTTTTTAAAAAGGAGGGGGGAGCTCGGCATGCTCAGAAGGGTATTCTCAGAACATCCTCCCCCCCCTCCGAGATTCGGAGGTGGGCAGCGGCGGCGGCAGGGCCAAGGTTTCCACTGGCCCAACCAGGACAGTGAGTAGCCAGCCCCTGTTCCATCTCCCTCTCCCCCGGTTGGAAGACGGGGCGGGGCTGGCGCTCAGATGCTGACTTCCAGCCCGGCAGGGCCAAAGGCAGCTGGCGGCCCGGCAGAGCCGCCAGCAGAACATCCTCCTCCCCCCACCACAGAGACCCGAAGGTGGATGGTGGCGGTGATGGCAGTGGCAGGGCCGAGGCTCCCACCCGCCCAACCAGGACAGTGAGTAGCCAGCCCTTGTTCCATCTCCCCCTACCCCAGTTGGAGGAGCGGGTGGGGCCAGCACTCAGATGCTGACTTCTGGCCCGGCAGGGCCAAAGGTGGCCAGCGGCCTGGCTGAGCCACCAGCAGAACATCCTCCTCCCCCCGCCCCCACAGAGACCCGGAAGTGGACGGTGGCGGCGGTAACAGCGGCAGGGTCAAGGCTCCCACC
>QEPC01005157.1:2474655-2525320 GCA_003113815.1 Sphenodon punctatus
TCAGGCGTTTAGCGAGGGAAAGGGGTACGGGTCGGTAGAGGGTGGGGAGATTGGTGAGGGTGGAGGTGGGGTCTTTTTTTCTCTTTTATTATTATTGGGGGATGATGTTTTAATCTGTTTTATAATATTTTATATTTTACTGATGTTGTTAGCCACTCCGGCTGCCTGTAGCAGGAGGGGTGGGGTATAAAATTCTTAAAATAAATAAATAAATTTGCAAGCTGGAGCTGGCAGCATCAGTACACTGCAGGCACTATCTTGGAAAGGGCTGCCCATGCTAAAAAGGGGCCATTCTGCCCTTCTGAGCATGTCCAGCTTTTTTTTTTTTCTGTTTTAAAACTTACTCTGCCCCGGAAGAAGCCACACGTCACCAGGCCCCCTCTGGAGGGTGACTGCTCTACCCTTGAGCCCCTGCTAGCCCCCACCCCCTCTTCCCTGGCCCATTCCTTCCCCTCCTCCCCCTACCCCCTCCTTGCCCGCACCTTCAGAAACTGCCCAAGTATTCTCCAAAGGTCCTTGGACCAGCTCAAACACTCAGGACTGGTCCCCAGCCCTCAAAAATACTCTCAATTTAAAAAACAAAAATTCGGTGTAGTCCTAGGAAAGGACCATTTCTCCCCCTGCTCTTAAGGAGCTCTGCCCAGGCATGGTTCCTGTGCTGGTATCTGCCACAAAAGGGAGGGAGTGGCAAAGCCACTAACCCCTTCCCCCCACCCCCTCACAGGGATGCCAAAATGATGGTGAAGGGCTGCCCTCAGATCCTCTAACCAGATGTTATTGCCTCTTTCCGAAAGGTGCACCCCGTTGTGTGTGTAGAGGCTAGCATCCTGAAACACAAGCCACTGCTGGTGAACAGCAGCCCCACCCCAGCCCAAAAGCATGCCCCAAACTGCCCTATTAACTTTTCTCTTTGCCCTTTCCATCTTTCCAGGTGACCTTGCATAGCGCCATTATCTGCGCTCCAGCATATCTAACCACCATATAGCTGTCCCCAGCCACTGGGAATGCAGATGGGAGAGTGTTGCCCCAATGTGGTCGGTGAGCTGGAGGACTGGGACCAACCCCAAGTGAATAATCAGTAAGTCTGGGGGGATCCTTGCTTCCTTTCCCTGTTTTCTAGCATCTCCGACAGCCTTACCCAGAGCACGCCCCCAATTCAGGTCAGGTGTGTGTGAGATCCACATCCTAATTTGGTTCCGTGGCTCAACCTGACAGCTCTCCAACACGCCTAGCGAACAATACTGTGGCCACAAATCCAAACTTCTGCTCATGGCTGCTCACCTGCTGACGACATTTATGTTGTTTGTGAAAGACCCAGAGTCCTATCCTTATTGGGGTGAGCCAAGGGGCCTAATATAGGAGCAGTGTGTCCCCGACCTCCACCTCCCGATAGCCTGGACTGTTGGTGTCAGGAGCCCGGCTGCCATGCCAGCAGCACTGATCCGAAACAAATACAAACCAAGCCTAAAGATGGGAGGCGTAGCCTACTGAGACCCTTCCTAAAAATTGCCATAAACTGGAATTTGGTAAAAAAATTCTCATCAGCATGGATGAAAAGTGGGCCCTCCCGACCACAGCATATGTCCAGGAATGCCTTCATGGCCCTGACTGGGCATATGATCCCTGACAGTGCACCTATCAAGATCAGGGTCTGGTCCCGTCCTCTTTGATCGGTCTTTTACTGCCAACTAGTAATTCTAACCATGCCCACCGCAGGGACCACATCCCACATGGACAGGGCCCTCCCCGATAAATCAGCCCGGGAGGTTGGAACCAATTTGCTAATACAAAGGGCCACGAAGGCCCAGTGGGGAAAAAGCTGCCTTGAAAAGCATGATGGGCATAAGGCCGGTAACGAGGCTGACCTGTTTGTCATAATGTGAATGGACATAGGTCTTCTGCTGTCAGACCTTCCACCACTCGTTTCAACCTGAAATCTGAGCAAGGATCCAGAAAGCCACTGGCCTTGCTAAAGAAAGTGATTGTTGTTAGCTGGCCCTTAATGGTGCACACTACCAAACCGCTTTCATGGAGCTTAGCCACAAATAACTTCACAAATTGAAGAGGAATAGACCACTGTCCAGATCAGCAAGAAAGGTCCTGAAGGCCTCAAAGCACCTTTGGTAGCACTGCCAGGTCCCCACAGAAACGGATGTTTGTCAGACTGACATCTAGCAGACCGTCACGAGTTCCCACAATGCGTCTGGCACCACCTATGGATCTGGGCTGGCACCAAGTGCCAAAGAATGGAATTTTTCTGTCTTGTCCCATCGGAGCCACATCACTTCCCATGGCCACTGGCCCTTGTTGCGTGTCCACTGTTGATGTATCTGGCGGAAGCACCACCCCTCCACCGACGGCTCCCCTCATTTGTGCCAACAGCACCGGGTCTGTGGCAGCCACAAGCCCGGGCTCCTTCCAACCCACCATCCTAGCCCACTTTGGCTTGGGAGGGGAGACCTTGGCGGCACAGCACATCAGCCAACACCCTGCACAACCGTGGATGGGGCTGCTTGTTATTATTATTATTATTAGCAAACATTTATATAGCGCCAGCAATGTACCTGGCACTTTACAAAGTAATGAAATAGACTCAGTCCCTGCCCTAGGGCTTACAATCAGAGATCGGAGGGGGGGGGAGGAGACGAAGGAAGGGGAAGAGAGGGAGAGACAAGGAGTGACACATTCACAAAGATGCGAGGTCTCAGGTGCATGTGCTTGCCTTGGTTACATCGAGAATGATAGCTGGCTGGTCCGTGTGGTGAGGATATGAGTACACAGACCTAAGGTAACAGATTGTACTGGGTGGAAGGTATCAGCAGGAGTTAGGGGAGGGGAGCGAGGAGTCGGGGGAGGGCAGAGTGGAAGAGGTGGGTCTTGAGGAGGGATTTGAAGGTAGAAAGGGGAAGGGGTGAAGTCAATGTGGGCAGGGAGGGAGTTCCAGGCATGGGGGGCAGCTAGGGAGAAGGGACGAAGGCAATTAGAGAAGCAGGGGAGGGCGAGAGAGGGGACACAAGAGGAGCGGAGTTCACGGACTGGAGTACGGAGGGAAATCAGCGCAGAGAGGTTGGAGGGGAGCAAAGTTGTGAAGAGCTTTATAGGTGAAGACTAGGAGCTTGTGCACAATTCGTTCAGGAAGGGGGAGCCAGTGAAGAGAGGAGAGGAGGGGCTGTACATCGTCGAAGCAACGGGCACCTGGATGATCCTGGCACCAGAGTTTGGACAGAGATAAGGGGAGGAAGGTGAGAGTGGGGGAGGCCAATGAGAAGGAGGTTACAGTAATCGAGGCGAGAGATGACTAGGGCGTGAACAAGGGTTTTGGCAGAGGAGACAGAGAAAAAAGGACGAATCTTAGCAAAGTTATGGAGGGAGAAGCGACAGGATTTGGCAACAGAGTCGATGTAGGGTTTAAAAGAAAGGGGTGAGTCAAGGATGAAGCCTAAGCTAAAGGCTTGGGGGACAGGAAGGATGGTGACCCCGTCAATAAGAATCAACAGGGAAGAGGGAGAGGAAGGATGAGGGGGGAAGATAAGGAGTTCAGTTTTAGCCATGTTGAGTTTGAGTTGATGTTGAGACATCCAGGTAGAGATAGCACAGAGAGACAGCTGGTGAGGAGGGCTTGAATAGATGGTGAGAAGAAGAAGAGAGAGAGAGAGCGGAGTGTCATCAGTGTAGAGGTGATATTGGAAGCCATGGGAGGCAATGAGTTTGCCTAGGGACAGGGTGTAGATAGAGAAGAAGAGAGAGGCGACTGCCAAGGACAGAGCCTTAGGGAACACCAATCGTGAGGGGAAGGGAGGAGGAGGTGGAGTTGGCAAGAGACACATTGAAGGAGTGGTCAGAAAGATAGTAGGAGAACCAGTCGAGGACGGAGCCATGGAAGCCAAGGGAGTAAAGTGAGTCCAGCAAGAGTGAGCAGTCAACAGCATCGAAACGGTCTCTGTTGAATCTGTGCCTGAAATTTCTACTGTAACTGTTGATTTGCAACAGGTGTAAATTATATGTTGCTTTGTTTTACCCTCTGCATGAAGACTACGGAACTGAATCCAAAATCTTCTTCTCGTTCTATAAATTAAACAGCATGACTTCTGCTGTCTCTTTTCTGCAGACAGACCATTTTTCCTCTTCAGTTAATGGAAAAGCAGATCTCACAGGAGGTAAATATTTGAGACTTTAGATCTTTTACGTAGGCCCACTGAAAGAAATCTGGGGCCTAAGTGCATCCTGCTAGCTAGGGGGGAAAGGGTGCTACCTCCCTACCCCCTGTAATAAGTTTTGAAATCGATTTCTGGAGACCATACCAATAATCTATTTCCACGTCATTTGCAATTATTATTTTACTCATATTTTAATGTATATTAAGAAAATTATTGTTGTTTTTGTGGGGACCAGCCTGAGTTTGGGGCCCAGTGTACTTCCATCTTCCCTCCTCGTCAGGTCTGCTTCTAGGATATGGTAAAGCTAACTATGCAAACAATTCGTGAGTCTCAGCTCTTTTTTTAATGTTTAAAAAAAAAAAAAAAGTCTAGACTACCATAAAAATTAGCCAGAAAATTATATTTCAATATATCATATTTTAATAAATTTCAGGAATATTTTATATGAGATATCAAAGTAGACCTATTACTTCCTCATCTAATTGGTAAATTCTGGAAATATTTTTTGCAAATACAACTGTAAAATATGGACTTTGGGCACAATCTTCTTTAACCATGTATGCACAGGGTTGAGCATGTGTAAGTTCTACACTAGACTTAAGTTTATGGTGCCAAATCCTCTTCCACAGCAAAAAGCACTTTTGTGCAGCATAACCACAGACTATGGGCTGCTGCCCGTAATGTGGAAGAGTGGAACGCACCTCTGCACCTGAGTCCTACTTACAAGGTCCCAGAAGAGCTGACCATAGATGGGCTGGGCTCTTGGGGTGGTGGTGAAGATACTGAATGAGTAAGAGTGGGTGATGTGTACCAGTGCCTCTTGCTGTGGAGGAGGATTTGACACCTACTTAAGTCTAGCGCTACACTTCAGTGAACAACTTATGCATGCACAACACCCTGGTGAATGAGGGTTGCGTCCTGTGTTACTAAAGATTCCTCTAAAAATCTTTTCCCCTGTGTAATGCCACCTTAAAAATGCACAAATCAGCATAGGCCTATAGTAAGATACCTTAATTGACACACACAATCATTTCCTGCTACAAATAAATAATTTAAAACACATGCAAAACTTATATGTTGAATATATGCTCTCTTTATATATCTCCAGTATATGGTGGTATATAAAGCAAGCTATAAATTCATTTTATAATTATTGGAAATTCTCACGCACCAGGGGGCAAATCTTAGTTCTTGTGCATGTACTCTTCCACTGCTGAGCATTAAGTAGATTACAAGAGAGCTCCTTTAGAAATGGCAGCAAAGCATTTATCTGGTGTGGATGGAATCCATGACTCTGCCCTCATGTCCTGTTACGCTGATTCTGCGTGTCTCATAGCTCCCAGCCAACTGGTTATACTGGAATCCATGCAGAACAAGAATTCCAAAATAAAAACAAGGTTAACACCACCAGGGCAAAGCAAACACCCCTCTCAAGTGGGGTCCATTTCTCTCCGCAACCCCCAAACTGAACACAAATTATAATTAAAATAATTATGGCAGGAAAGTCACCCTGTTCCCTCTCTTTTTCACCCATAACAGGTGGTTGCAGTAATCCCTGAGAGATGAGCAAGGGGCACTAGACTCTGCAGAAGGTCAAAAAGAATAGGAAGCATTCTAAAGGTTCCACAGGTGCTGAATGCCATGTGGATATAATCTCTTCCCCCCTTCCTAAACTAAACATGCTAAGGATGAGTGCAATTGGTATGGAGGCAACATATGTGGTGGTAAAAGACCACAATGCTTAACTTCTGCATAAGGGATGGCCAGGAATTGGCCCATTATAATTAAAGTTACATTGTGAGGATGGATGCTGTCTCTCACTTCCTTGAGCGTGCACTTAACAAGTTTAGCAAGACCCTCAGCTGGTCTCTGTATTTACTATTCAAGTACTTGCAACTCAGGAAAGTCAACAAATCTTTTTCTCCAGAACGAGACTTGGGGAAGTTATTCCCATGACAAATTGAAACTTTCAAACCTTAGCCCATGATAACTGTAGGTCTATCTAAAAGAGATCAAAGCTTTGGAGTATACTAGTAGAGGTTGTTTCCCCACCTCTAACTTAAAAATAGCTGAAACATTATTGCTCAATGTTTTTTAAGAAAATCACCTTTAGGCAAAGACCAAGCTGGGAACATTTGAGCCCCCAAGGTGAATGTTTCACAAAGTAATGAAGCATCTGACTACTGTTTTGGAACCTTAACTAGAGGAGTCCCCCTACCAGGTGTCTGCTCTCACAGAGCCGTGCTGCTTCTTGCTCCAGGTTCTATTATTTTCTCGAATAGAATATTTACTCCATTAGTGTTGTATGAATACAAATTGATTTATGGGTGGGAATTTCCAGGTGCATTCTGGTTTCATATTCTGACGATAATACTGTATGATATTCACAAGGCAAGTACCTCATCAAGTTTTCCAAGATTTTTCAAATATAATAATCACTGAAAATGTAATTCTCTTCATAACACAGAACTCACCTGTGCTATCTTGCATATACAAGCTGAAATTTTCCAACTGTTTTCTTACCTGCCCTTTATTAATGGCTATTTTTACAAAGGCATTCTCCACTTTTAACTTTTCCAAGCTTCTTTAGTCTTTTCCTAATGTCAGATTTTAAAAAGGAATTAACAGATATCTTTCTAAATTGTATCTCTCCTATTAAGTAATAGGCAGACGTTCTAGCGTTACATCATCATACAATTTTTATAGCAGTCCTCTATTTCCTATAGTCCCTATGAATAGCTCATGTTGGGGTTTTGTGGGGGGTGCGGTTAGCTTTTCCATGCCAACCTCAATCAACTCTAGATATTTATTATTTGATGGCTCAATGATTTTCCATTTAAAGTACTTTTCTTTTTAATCTAAGACTTCTGGAAGTCCCTTTTACAGTTACATTAACTGCCCCTTAATCTATTATGTTTTTATACTTCAGAGGAAATATCATCTGTGGCATCTTAATTATGAGAGGTTTTGGAGATTCCGCAGACTCTTCAGATAGCGGTGGTCTTTAATACTTTCTTCTTGCTAACCTTATTTCACTGGATTCCTCGAAATGTGCTTTCTTGGTTTTGAATACCCTTGTGTGGTACATCTGAATACTGTAAATTCATTCCTCCCCATGCTGAATTTAAACAACACATGGCTACTATTTCTAAGCATCTCTGTTATTCTCTTACTTCATCAGTTCCTGGTCAGTATACCTATACACCTTATGCTGTTTCTCCTTCATTCTCTACCTTTGTATTTTATGTATAGTTGTATCTGCTTAAGTTTAATTTCTCCAGCCATGTAAAAAAGTTCAATCTATCAGAAATTGTAAGCAGACCGTACGGACCTGGACCTGGAGAAAACAGATGTTCAGATTAATTCTGTGCTGATGGTTTTTAGGGCCCTGAACAGTATAGACCCTGACTATATTCAAGACCAGCTCCTGGAGACTTGCACTGAGGGTTAACTGTACTCAGAAATCAGCTGCTGACTGGGAATCCTGCCATCACTCGTTACAGTGGCAGGCAATTGGGTCCCGCTTTGCTGTGGCGGGTCCCTCAGTGTGAAACTCGCTCAGAACTCCCTCCCTTCAGGTGTCCGTCTTAGCGCCTCTCTCCTCACCTTTAAAAAGCACCTGAGGATTTGTTCTCCAAGTGCTTTTAGGATCCACTGTTCATTCCCCTTAAAATGTTGTTACCCTCAGGCTTCACATATGTGAGATACGTTTAACATATTGGCTATAGTCTGGACATATTGGGTTTAGTTTGGACATAAAGGCCTGGACATATTTGGTCTTCTGATAGCTTTTCCCTTGCTTAACCTTTAACCTTGTTAGTGAAATTTTAGGAAAATATGAGTACATTCACATTTAGAGAAGTAGAGGCACACAGCCGATGAAAAGGGAATTGGTCACCTACCTTTGGTAAATTCTTTTCTCCCCTGCTCTCCCGATAATCCTCCGATTGGGTAGCTCTCTGCATAGACCGCCAGGAGGCAGAAGAACAAAGTTCCCTGTGCACATGCACGCTCCGAGCTATCCTGATCCCCAGTTCGTTCCCAAGCCGAGGACCAAGCTACGCTTCCACCACATGTCCACCAGTGAAAACAAAACTGAAAAACATCAAGGACAACCCTCCCCCCCCACAAAATGTTAAGCCAAACGGGGTTGAAACTACCCCTGTAATGACTACTAAAACACATCTCAACTGTGCATAACTCTAAAAAATACCTGTACTCCCTATGTGTTCCTGCTGTTTAGTAGGGAGGGCTGGAGGATTATCTGGAGAGCAGGGGTGAAAAGAATTCACCAAAGGTAGGTGACCAATTCCCTTTTTTCACCCTGCCTCCGGCTACTCTTCCGATCAGGATGTACCCGAGCAGATCTTCTCTCTAAGGGTGGGAACAAAGCACTCGGAGAGTCCAGTACCGCTTGTAGCACCCTTCTACCAAAAGCAGCCTCCGCTGATTTGAAGGTATTTAACTTATAATGTTTGACAAATGTGTGGATAGATAACCACGTGGCTGCCTGGAATATTTCCTCGTAGGAAGCCCTGGCCTTAAAAGCATACGAGGTAGCCGCACTCCGAACCGAGTGAGGCCAGATCTGAAGGGGAGGGATCTTACTCGTGGCCCTATATGCCTCAACTACACACTGTCTGACCCATCTGGAAATTAACATCTTTGAGGCTTTCATGCCCTTATATTCCAGCCTGATGTTTACAAATAAGGCCGATGATTGTCTAGACCCCTGTGTCCTAGCTAGGTAAACCTTCAGTGCTCTACACATGTCCAAGGTGTGCCAGACCTTTTCTTTTGGGTGAGACGGTTTAGGGCAAAAGAATAGTAACACTATTTCTTTAGCCCTGTGGAAGATTGAATTGACCTTAGGTATAAACACCTGATCTAACCTCAGTGTGACTGATTGCTCTTGGAAAGAACAGAAATTTTCCTCCATAGAGAGAGCCCCGAGTTCTGACATTCTTCTGGCCAAAGTGACAGCCACCAAGAAGGCCACCTTGATGGACAAAAAATACAGTGAGACATGTCTAAGGGGCTCAAAGGGAGGCCTGGTAAGCGCTTCCAGGACCAAATTTAAATTTCACGAAGTGCACCTATGAACAACTGGAAGGGAAAGAAGTCTAGCTGCCCTCATAAACTGTCTGATATGCCTATGCGAGGAGATGGCCCTATTTGAAATTGTCCTGATAACTGAATTGAACGCTGCTGCCTGCCTAGCCAGAGTGTTAGGCTTGAGCCCCTTGGCTAGGCCCTGTTGCAAAAATTCTAAGGCTTCCGAGACTCCTGCTTTGCAAGGGTCCTGGCCTCTTGCTATTGCCAATTGGGCGAAGATTTTCCAAGTAGCCCTATAGCTCCTTCTAGTCGCTGGTCTTCTAGACAGCTGTATGGTAGACAGGACCGCCTCCGAGTATCCTCGTTTCCTCAACACTGTGCGTTCAACTTCCACGCTGTCAACTTTGGATTTTGTAAATTGTCGCACACCACGGGCCCCTGAGATAGCAAGGTGGGAAGAGTGGGCAGCCTCATGTACTGGGTGTGACTCAGTTCTATTAGGTCCGAAAACCATGGCCTTCTTGGCCACCAAGGTGTTACAAGAATCACCTGTGCTTGCTCTTTGATAATCTTCATTACTGTTCTCTGAATCAGTGGAAAGGGAGGACACACATATAGCAGAGCTCGGAGCCAGGTTTGGTTCAGGGCATCGGTAGCTATTGCTTCCTTGCAAGGTGTTCTTGACATGAACCTCGGGAGCTGTGTATTCTTCTGATTGGCAAACAGATCAACTTGAGGCCACCCAAACGTCCTTACTATGTCTGCGAATACTGTCCTGTCCAGAGCCCACTCATGGGGGTCGACCGCTTGACGACTGAGCCAGTCTGCCTGCAGGTTGTCCCGACCCCTGATGTGTAGGGTGCTCAGCGATAGGAGATGTTTCTGAGCCCACAAGCAGAGTTTCATCGCTTCTGCATTGAGGACCTTGGATCTCGAACCTTCTTGGTGACTGATGTAGGCCTTGGCCGTTGTGTTATCCATGTATACTAACAGGTGCCTGCAGGGTAGCACTGGAAGAAGTTGCTTCAGGGCTAGACGTACTGTCTTCAGCTCCAGGAAATTTATTCCCTGGTCCACTTCCCTCTTGGACCACCGACCCTGCACTGAGGAGGAGCCTGCATGAGCCTCCCACCCCTTGAGGCTGGCATCTGTCGTCACCACTGCTCTGAATGGTTCTGATAGAGGGGTTCCTGTCTAGAAGGTCTCTGGGCCTAACCACCAACACATTGAGCGTTTTAGGTCTGGGGAAATGGATACCCATGGATTGAGCCCCAGCGTCAACTCTCTCTGCAAAGGATGCAGCCGCTGTTGCAAGGATTGAAGGTGAAATCTTCCCCATTGTACCTGACGCGTGCATGAGACCAGTAGGCCCAATAATTGAGCCAGTCCCTTGAGCCTCATCCTGGGGCGGTGCTTGAACAGGTGTATGTACGTGCGGATCTTCTGCTGTCTTGCTGGAGGGATAAGTATGAGATCGCAGGAAGTATCTAGGATTACACCTAAATGTTCCAGCCTGTGTGTCGGGCGTAGATGGCTCTTGTCCATGTTGATAAAGAACCTGTGTTGGCAAAAATACTGGATGGTTCTGCACAAGTCTGACCTGACCTTGTCTTGTGACTGAGCTCTGATAAGTAGATTGTCGAGGTAAGGGTATATGTGGATCCCCTCCCTTTGATTTGTTATAAGTGGAACCAGAATCTTTGGGAATGTCCAGGGGGTCGAGGAGAGGCCAAAGGGCAGGGCTCTGAACTGCTAGTGGGCTCTGTGGTAACTGAATCTTAGCCATTTCCTGTGTGCGGGTCACATTGGCACATGCAGGTAAGCATCTCTCAGGTCCAGGGAGACCAACCAGTCCCCTTTCCTGATGCTCTGAGAGATGGATGACACTGTCTCCATTTTGAACCTCTGTTTCCTTACGTGTCTGTTCAGAGACTTTAAATCTAAAACTGCCCTCCAGTTTCCTTGCTTTTTGGACACTAAACATAGGATTGAGTAGAGACCCTATCTGGCCAGCTGAGGGGGCACCTCCTCTATGGCCTGAATTGTCAGGAGCATTTGAATCTCCCCTTGCATAGCACCGTGCTTTATGGGATTGTTTGAGATGGGAGAGGGCAGAAAGCGGTCCTTGGGGCGGCTTAGCAGCTCTATTTTGTAGCCCTGTGTTACGCAGGATAATACCCAGAGGTCTGAGACCAAACTTCCCCAAACCCCAGAATAATTTTGGAGCCTGCCTCCCACCCAGCAGTCGATTGGATAGTCATAAGTCTTGTTTAGGCTGTCCTGCTGTAGAGGCCCATGGCTTCTGTTTATCAAACCTGCCCTGTTTATGGCCCCTGTTGCGAAAGGAGAAACTGACTGGGTGGGTCTCTACCAGCTTGGGAATGAAACCTTCTGGAAGTGGCCGGGTTTCCTCTGTTTCTGAATGTCTGATTACGAAAAAAGCACCTCTTAGAGCCCAACTGTTGTAGGGTCTTAGGCTTGGCTTTGTCAGTTGCGTCAGCTAGGACCTTATCTAGGCACATACCGAACAATTTAAGCCCCTTGTAGGGGCCCGATACCAGAAGGTTTTTTGCCATGATATCCCCCTGCCAGGATCTCAGCCACACTCTACATCTTGCCGTGACATTGCCTGCTACCGAGCGGGTAGCTCACGTCATGGCATCTGGTAGTGGAATCAGCTATGAAGGCTCTAGCCATAAGAACCCGAGAGGAGAGAGTTTGAGATCTCTTTTCTGAGATATCGGGATCCTGTAGTTCCTGCATCCATGAGAGTTGAGTCTTAGTCATGTACGAGGCTAAAATATTGATCTTCAGGGTAAAAGCTGAAGATTCAAAAGCCCTATGGAGCACCGAGTCAATTGCCCTGTCCGTGGAATCCTTTGGGGAAAACTGTTTGCCTGGCCAGGGAAGCTGCTGCTGCATCTACTTTCGGGTTCTTAAATAGGGGTTCCTTCTTTCTGGAGAAGGAATAGAGGAGTCCTGAGTTTTATTCATCTTATATGCCTTGTTAGGCTGTTTCCACTCTTCTAGCACCAATCTCTTGAAAGCCCTGTCCAAGGGAACCCCTGGGTCCCTAGAATGCACAAAGGGGATATAGTCTCTATGATCTTCCTCCTGTGAGTCAGAAGAACCCTCTTTCAACTGCAGAATTTTGATCACCTGGCCCAGGAACTCATCCCTATAGGTCAGGGAAACTGTCTATCTTTCTCCTTGGGCTCTGGAAGAGGTTCCACATACTCTCCCTCCTCAGACCCCGATACACCCTGAGAGGAATCAGCGTCAGAGTCTCACCTGAGAGTAAGCTGTGACTGCTTGGGCCTTACTACTTCTTCCTCAGGGCTCTCCTCAGAGGACTACGGGGTGGCCAAGAGGTGGGAAACAGCGCCCTCTCGTGGTGCTCTTTCCTTTTCCTGCCCCTTGGTGTTCTGTCTTACAGCCCCTTTTATTAGATGTGGGGCCCTGAGAGGGAGTTCTTTTCCTTTTACCTTGGGATTGGAGCTCGCACAGTTTATCCAGCAACTCCAGGATTTTTCCCATGGAACTGGCTAGGGAAGACATGGTTACTACCTGTATCTCTCCGCTACCTGTTGCTGTTTGTTCGGTGGGTGTCTCCATTTCTCCCACGCGAAGGGGAGGGAGGGGCTGAGTCCAGCGGTGGCGCTGCCGGTGTCGGTGTGAGCGGACCGCAGACACGCTGGGTCTGTTCTTGGGCGGGGGGATGCCAGCAAAACTGAGGGCCTGCCCCAGTCGGGATTCAACTAAGCCGTCTTTCCCCTCCCCCCTTTTCTTTTCTGCGTGCAGCTCCCCTGCTCCCAGGCGCCGTGCAAGGGAGCTGGCCGGGACTCTAGAACAGAAGCGGTTCCTAAGACTGCGTCAGGGAAAACATGATGCCCTTTAGGCCCCCACCTGTGACTTCGCACACCCTTGATAAGAGTGCCAGAAAAAGCGTCTGGACGGTCTGAGGCAGAAGAAAGGACTGGGGATCGGGACAGCTCGGAGCGCACATGCGCACAGGGAACTTTGTTCTTCTGCCTCCTGGCGGTCTATGCAGAGAGCTACCCGATCGGAGGAGTAGCCGGAGGCAGGGGGAGAAACATACCTGTTGCACAAATGGGTTGCAAGATTTAGGTTTAAAATAGCTTACAAAAACAGGATATTTCATGGGTGGAGGTAATGACTTTAGTTCCCCAAAATCTTAAGCACAAAAGTTGTCACACATTTATCATTTTATGTGTGCGTCAATCTTTTTAACCATGCTACTGGCAGTTATTAATATATGAATTACTTAGCCTGAGTGTGACGTCAGTTTTTTTTTAAATAAAAGTTTAAGTCACCAAGAAAATGTTACCTTAGACGCCATGAACCTTCTCGTGGTGCTCTTTGGTCACCATGGTGATCCTCTGGTCACATGATCTTGTAGGCCTGGGTACCTATGCTAGTTTTAAGTTTATTACTTTAACTTTCGTACTTTTAATACTTAGAGCAAGCTTAAGTTTTAACTTTAATTATAACTATGTAACATGTATCTTTGAAATACCTTTATAAACCACCTATCAAGGTTTTACTCTGTTTTGGGGTCTTGTCCAATAGAAAATGCTTTTACTATGTTTTTATACGTATTTTCAATTATATTCTTATTACTAATTATGTCTCTCTCTTCATTTCTTTATTCATTTCAATCTCTCTGGGTATTTCCATAATTTAGCTGTTTGTCCAGGTTTTGAACCTGCGTAATTATCTATCAATTATCAATTAGGAAAAGGATCCAATAAATTAATAACCAAATCAATATTAGACTAAAACCTGGCAACAATGTTCTTGCCTTCCTCGCCTTCCCCTTTTAAATTTTTTTATGGATTCCATATTGTGTTATCTTACGTTGCAAAGCACTCCGAGCACTGGCAAAGGGGAAATATAGAAATAAATTTTTTATCATGTTCCTCCTCCAGTCTTCTTCCCTCCCCTTAGAAGCTGCAAAGTCAGAGCAAACAGGAGGGCAAAGCTGTGTGCGTGTTTCTGACAGTTCTGACTGGGAGTCTTGGGTGAGCCGGAGACAGGGATACCTGGTACTCGGTCTATTAGAGTCTGCTTGAAACTCTCAGAGTCAGCACGTGTGTGTGTGACAGGTTTTCACATACACACACATGGCTCTGCCTGGCTGCCAGTGAGAGTCTGCATATCCAGGGAGCTGGAGATGGAGAGAGTTGATGTTCTCTAATGCCCTTCCCTAGCTTGCCCAACATGAAGATGCATCCCGACAGGGTATATATGCTACAGTATTTAACTGCATACTGCTAAGCATTCTTTAGTACACTGAAAAGTACTGATATTTTTTGCTGTCGATGCGGAAAATGCAGTGAACATGGGTCCCTGAGAATACTCTACACATCTTAAAAATTCTAGCTATCAGAGTTCAAAATTCTACTTATCCAGATCAAGAAGCAATACATCCCCCATAGACCTGGGAAAAACAAATTAATTCTACTTATCTAGAAAATCAAGTTATGCAAGTTCTACTTAAATGGATTTTATTGTATCTTAGGTTCCTCCTGAATCATGTATGTCTAGTGGAATGCACAGTAATTACAATATTCTATTCCATAGTCAAAACACCTCCAGCTTACAATAAGAGTTAAGGTTCTGGCAAATTCAATCATGCACTAAAAAGCATGAAAATTGCAAGTTAAGGCTCCTGCCTTAACATCTGTGCCATGTTAGCAGTAAAGACATTGTACAGTCTCACATATTGTGCTCACTTACAACTTAGGCTCCATGCACCCACACTTTGCCTTTCAGCCCCAAACCTCTTCCTATTTGTAGGTTGGGGGCAACACTGAAGCTGGGGACAGGGGCTGGCCCCTCACCCCCTCAGTTTCCTCTTTAAGAAAGAAAGAACTTGGGAGTTCTGGCTCCCACCCCTTCTCCCCCTCTAGTCTACTTGGTCCCAGCCCTGTAACAGTGAACTCAGGACTCTTGTCTTCCAGCCTCTCTACCCCACTCTAATCCAGTAGGCTGCACTCCCTTCACAGGCAACTCAATAGTCCTCGTTCTGAGCCTGCTCTACTCTCCCCTGCTCTCAACCTTGTAACAGACAACCCAGGAGTCCTGAGTTCAAGTCGCCCCTCTAACTCTCTAGCCCCCACTCCCCTCACAGAGAACACAGAAGTCCTGGGAAATACAATGTTTGTCCGTATGTGTCATATGGAACAGAAGTGTGTGTGTGGAATGACAACCCCCACCCCCCCAAAAAAAAATACAGGAGAGAAAATGGCATAACAGGGAGGGAGGCTATTGGGAGTCGAAGGATAGGGAGGAAGCTATGATAAGTGGGTAAAACGATAGGACTGCTTCCTCAAATATCCCATCAGTTATTTCACTCAGAACCTTATTATTGTAACTATTCTAATTCCTCCTGTCATTCCACCCACTTACTTAATCCTGCACACATTGTATTTTTCTCTGTCATTCCAACCATTCCACTTACTGCATCTGGTGCTGTCCTCATCATTTCACACTCTCTTGCCTTCTCTATGTACTCCCAAAGATGCAACTATGCTGTATAATTTCACAATCACTTAAATGAATGTTGGAATGACAATAGTATTTATTTAGAAACTGGCACTGTTGTTGCCTCCATTCCTTCCAATGGTCATTCCATTTTATTAATTTCAGTGCATACCCAACTTAGTTTTAATTAAACATTTGTATACGACTTTACCCAGCTTCACTGTGCTCTGGGAGGGCAGTGGAGACTATTGGGTAAGAGGGACGGTTGTGAGCCATTAGTCAGCTGTCCCGTTTTCTTCAACCAAAATGAAAAAATAGAGGGAAAAGAGGCAGTGAGGAGCCAGTTCATGCCCCCCTGGGCCCAGCTTCAGTGTTGCCCCCAATCTGCAAAGAGGAAAAGGATTGGGGTTGAAAGATGAAGGCAAAGTGTGGGTACATGGAGCCTAAGATGTAAGTGAGCACAATATGTGAGACTGTACAAGGTCTTTATTTATTGTCGCATTTATACGCTGCCTCCTCCTGCACAAGCATCTCGGGGCGGCTAACAAAACACATAATATAAATGTCACCATTTAAAAATAACCCAGCAATAAAAATAACCCAATAATAAAAAAACCCACCCTGCCCCAACCCACCCATCCCATCTCTCTCAGCAAAGGCCCGGCAGAACAGCCAGGTCTTACGTTGCCTACAAAAAGAGAGGAGGTCTGAGGCCAGGTGAACCTCCAATGGGAGGAAGTTCCACAGCCATGGAGTGGCCACCAAGAATGCCCTCATAGTTGGTACTCGGGAAACCTGGGGAACCTCAAGGAGGGTGTCCCCAGCCGGCCGATCCAGAATCCGGAGGGTGAGGTGGTTCTGCAGATAAGTGGGGCCCAGGCCATTTAGGAATTTAAAGGTCAAAACCAACACCTTGAATTGGACCCAGAAGACTATGGGCAGCCAGTGCAGAGAACGGAGCACTGGAGTAATGTGCTCACGACAACTTGTCCCCTTAAGGAGACGAGTCGCTGCAATCTGCACCAGCTGCAGTCTCCGGACCGTCACCAGGGGTAGCCCCACATGGAGCACGTTACAGTAGTCCAATCTTGAGGTAATAAAAGCATGGATGATTGTGGCAAGGTCAGAGTCTGAGACATACGCCCTAAGTCGTCATACCAGATGCAATTGGCAAAATGCGCCCTTCGCCACAGCCGACACCTGGACATCCAGGCAAAGCTACGGATCCAGGAGCACACCCAGACTATGGACCTGAGATACCAAGGGAGGACAGACTCCATCAATGATGGGGGCCATCACTCCCCCAGCTTTCCCCACAACCATCACCTCCGTCTTGTTGGGATTCAACTTCAAGCGACTCGCCCTCATCCAGTCCCCCACAGCTAACAAGCACCGGTAAGCACTGACACTGCTGGGCCTGGGTCTGATGAAAAAGAGAAATCTAATTGGGTGTCATCCGCATATTGATGACACCTTATCCCAAACTCTCTGATGACTTCCCCCAGAGGATGCATATACACACTGAACAGAAGCGGGGATAAGATAGAACCTTGCAGGACTCCACACGTAAGGCCCCAGGGAGAAGATGAATAATTACCCAGCACCACATGCTGAGTTCTCCCGGCCAGGAAAAGCAGCACCATTCAATAACAGTCCTGCCCACTCTGGTCTGGTCCCGTAGCCGAGTCACCAGCAACTCATGGTCAACGGTATCAAATGCAGCCGAGAGATCTAATAGAATCAACAGGGTCGAATGACCCTGGTCCAACTCTCGGGAGAGGTCATCAACTAAGGCCACAAGCACAGTCTCCATGCCATAACCCAGATAAAAGCCAGACTGCGAGGGGTCCAGGAAACTGATCCAGTCCAGATGCTTCTGAAGCTGACAGGCCACCACCCATTCAATAACCTTCCCTAAAAAGAGAAGGTTGGAGAGCAACCAATAACTGACCAGGGCATCAACATCCAATGATGGCTTTTTGAGCAAGGGCCACACCACCGCCTCCTTGAGACAGTCCAGCACACTGCCCTCTCTAAGGCAGGCGTTGACTATTCGGGCCAACAACGGCCCTAACATCGCCTGACTGGTTTTAATCAGCCAGGATGGGCATGGATCTAATTTACAGTAAGTGGTTTGAACAGTCCCAAGAACATCCTCCAGTTCAGGGGGCTACACGCATTGAAATTCATCCCATAAAACAGGACAATATGGGGCTTCAACTGCCTCTGGTTCACCCACTGTTAAAAGTGCAGCATCAAAACCGTGGTGAATTTGAGTGATTTTATCTGCAAAAAAGTCCACAAACAAGTCACAGAGAGCATGAGATAACTCTGGATCCAGGCAGAGGGAGGCCGGACTGACCAGCCTCCTCACCACCTGCAAAAGCTCAGCTGGATGGGACTTAGTGACACAATGCTACTGCTAACATGGCATGGAAGTTAAGGCACGAGCCTTAACTTGCAACTTCCATGCTTTTTAGTGCATGATTGAATTTGCAAGACCCTTAACTCTTCTTGTAAACTGGAGGTCTTTTAACTATGGAATATCCAAGTTTTTTGTTAAATAAAACGCAATGGATAAAATTTGTCCTGCTGCCACAGTAGAATGATGAGCAGCATAACCACTATGGGAGCAGGGCGAGGAGGCTAAGATGTAAGAGCTGCTCCCTTCAGTTTAGAAGGTTGTTATTTCCTTCAAACAGCAAGCACTGGAAAGTGTTTTTGTTTGGGCAGGCATTTAGTGGGTGATGGATGGGTTAGGGGTGCGTATATTTTAAAATTGTATTTCTTTTTTCCTTTTAACATCTTACGCATGCATCTATTTTTATATTACTGTAACCCACCCTAAGCCTACTTTTTGTGGGATGGACAGGATATAAATGTAAATAAAATGAATAAACTAGGTTTTCTGGGTGCACTGATTTGCAGTAGTCCTGATTCTAGGAGGAACCCCAGCAAGGTATTTGGGGACACAAACCTGCAGTTTTGTACAGAGCCTTGCAATCCCTCAAGACACCCCTGCCCACACTATCAACTTCTCCTTCCTGCAGAGCCCAAAAGAACTCTCCCCACACCTCTCAACCATGTCTCTCTTAGCTTGACAAGTGGATGTGAGCACTACATGGTCATGGGGGAGAAGAGATGACCCCTCCTCCCCAGCAAACACTTTAGCACAACAGAGCCCTGTGCCACCTGCTCTAAAACAATTACGAATATAATCTTCCCTTCAAAGACATCTTCTTTGGCTAACAAGAAGAATTAACCTCAACTATGTCAGCTTATCTTGTCAGCAGACACTGTACCTGAAGCTGTCATTCCAGTGACTAGAACAATCATTAAAGTACTAGGGACGTCATTCAACTCCCGTGGGCTGTCATTCCACTGTACCTGAAGCTGTCATTCCAGTCCCAAGAAATAGAGGTTACTTACCAGTAACTCTGTTCTTCGAGAGAGCTCCGCAAATTCTCACTAATGGGATTCACTTCCTGCTCCGCAGGTACCAGAGAACCTCTTGTCAGCAGTTTCCAGACAGAAAAAGTCCTGGAAAGAACCAGAATAAGGTGAGGGCTCCGCCCCTCCTCCCTCCCCCTCCCGCTCGAAAGCATGGACTCCAGTTCACGTGAGAGCAAGAGGCTATAAAGGAGGGCGGAGCCCACGCCGCCTCAGTTCCTTCCACTCCCGTCCTGGGAAGACCCACAGGTACCTCTGAGACAGAGGGGAAGGCTGGGCGGGTTGTGAGAATTTGCGGAGCTCTCTCGAAGAATAGAGTTACTGGTAAATAACCTCTATTTCTTCTTCGAGGATCTCCGCGATTCTCACTAATGGGAGAGTGAAAAGCAGAGAGAAGAATTACTTCTGGTGGAGGGAGTCAAGGAGGTGAATGAAGGATGGATTGCAATACTGCTCTGCCAAGGCCGGAATCTGAATTTACGCCCAAATCCAGAGAGTAGTGCTTGGTGAAAGTGTGCACCGAGGCCCACGTGGCTGCTCTATAGATGTCCTGTATAGGGACTCCACGGAAGTAGGCGATCGAGCGGGCAACTGCTCTGGTCGAATGAGCACGAAGGTGGAGGCCTGTCAGTTTGTTCACAACATCTCTTTATACAGAGCAAAACCCATTTAGAAAGTCTCTGGGACGTGAGTTTCACCCCGATACGTTGACCACCATAGGATATGAACAGGGCATCCGAAGCTCTGAAAGGGCGAGTGCGTGAAAGGTAGAATGAAAGAGCTCGTTTGACGTCTAGTGTATGGAAAGCTCTGTCCGCAGGGGAAGAGTGTGGCCTAGGAGAGAATACAGGCAAGGAGATGGTCTGGTTGAGGTGAAAAGGGGAGGCAACCTTAGGGATGAAAGAAGGGTCTGTTCTGAGATCCACTCTATCGAGGTGGAAAACGGTGTAAGGAGGAGAGGCTCGAAGAGCGGCTAGTTCGGAGACCCTTCTAGCAGATGTGATAGCCACTAAGAAAGCAGTTTTAATAGACAGGTTCTCTAGCGATGAAGATGCCATGGGCTCGAAGGGGGGACCCATTAGCTTGGCGAGGACGAGATTCAGGTCCCATGGTTGTGTAGGTTGGGGGGTGGGGGGGAAGGAGTTGACTAGTCCCCTCCAGAAGGTCCTCATGAGGGAGTGCGAAAATAAAGTCTCTGTGCCCGGAGGGCAGAGGCGAGAAGAGAGCGCAGCAAGGTGAACCTTGAGAGATGAAATAGAGAGGCCCAAACCTTGAAGGTCTAGTAGATATCTGAAAACGTGGTTCATCGATAATTCGTGTAACTCGCAGGGTAGGGTCGCGTACCAAGAAGTGAAACGTTTCCATTTTGCAGATTAACAAGCCCGGGTCGATGGGCGACGGGCGTTAAGCAAAATTCTAGCCACTTCGGGGGAGGTGTCATGTACTAAAACTTGATCAGCCAGGCGGATAGGTGGAGCGACTGGAGGTCGTGATGGAGAACCGACCCGTGGTCCTTGGAAAGGAGATCGGGAAGGAGAGGTAGATCGACGTCGTCGATAGTGATGGTTCAGAGTGTTTGGTACCAGGGCTGGCGGGGCCACGCAGGGGCGATTAGGATGACGTGCGCCCGGTCAGTCTGGATCTTGTGTAGGACTTTGTACAGGAGAGGGATGGGAGGAAAGGCATATAGCAAGGGCCCTCTCCAAGAAATGAGGACGGCGTTGGAAATCGACTTCGGGGCAAGTCCTGCCCTGCTGCAGAACTGTTGAAGTTTCGCATTCTCTTGTGAGGCGAAAAGATCTGTGGTGGGGGGTGCCCCATAGGTGGAAAATATCGGAGAGGATGGTATAGTTGAGGGTCCACTCGTGTTGGTCGGAGGATTTGCGGCTTAGCTGGTCTGCTAGGGAGTTGTCCTGTCCTGCTAGGTGGACAGCTTGTAAGTGGATATTGTGATGGATACACCATGTCCAGATGGTCTGTGCCTCTAAGGGAGAGAAGGGTGGATCTTGCACCTCCATGTTTGCTGATATACCACATTGCTGTGGTGTTGTCCGTGAGGACTAGAACATTGTGGTTTTCGACGATGTTGAGGAGGGCAGCAAGTGCCCATCTGATGGCGTGCAGCTCTAATAGGTTGATGTGCATGCGCGTCTCTTCTTTGGACCACAGACCATGCACCGTGAGCTCGTTGATGTGGGCTCCCCAGCCTGTGAGTGACGCATCTGTGGTGCGTGAGATGTGCATCAAAGGAGGGTCGAAGGGCATGTCGGTGAGTATGTTTCGGGGACAAGTCCACCAAATGAGGTCGTGATAGACTTCTTGTGGGATCGTGATGTGCATGGAGAGAGGATGGTAAGTGGGGTCATAGACCTTCGTGAGCCATTGTTGTAGAGTTCGGAAGTGGAGATGAGCGTAAGAAGTCACTGAAGTGGTAGCTGCCATCAGGCCCTGGAGACGGAGGAAGAAACGTACTGGTCTTCTGGGTTTCGTCTGAAGGGGTAGGATGGTTGCCAGCAAGTCGTGGAACCTGTTGTTGGGTAGGAAGGCCCTTGACAGGTTGGTGTTGAGGACGGCCCCTATAAACTGGAGTCATTGCTTAGAGACGAGGTGAGACTTTTTGTAGTTTATGATAAAAGCCCAGATCCTGCAGGGTCTTTAGTGCCAAGTTGAGCTGGGTTGTTAACAAATGAGGGGATGGGGCCACAAACAGCCAGTCGTCTAGGTACGGGAACACTCGTATGCCCAGACTTCTGAGGTGGGCTGCAACCACTGCTACGCACTTTGTGAACACCCTGGGGGCTGTAGACAGCCGAAGGGGAGAACGGAATACTGGAAATGATGGTTTCCTACCAAAAAAATGTAAGTAGCATTGATGAGGGACTTCTATAGAAATATGAAAGTAGGCGTCTTTAAGGTCAAGGGAGTCCATCCAATCTCCTTCTTGAAGGCCCAGATATATAATGGGAAGAGTGGTCATGCGAAATCTAAACTTCCGGATATATTTGTTTAGATGGCGAAGGTCGAGTATAGGCCTGAAGCCCTCGTCCTTTTTAGGGAAGAGGAAATACTTAGAATAGAACCCGGTATTATGCTGAGACCATGGTACTTCTTCGATAGCCCCTTTGGAGATAAGTTCCTGGATTTCAAGTAGTATATGAGGTTTGGGGGGGGGGGCCGGAGGGGTGAGGGAGGGAAATCGGGAGGTAGAGTGTGGAACTGGATAGAGTACCCACAGGCGATGATCTCTCTAACCCAACAGTCTGAGGTGAGTGAGGCCCAAAGGTGGTAGAAGGGCCAGAGACGGTTTTGGAAAGGAGGAGAATGAAAAGAAGTTCCCTTGACCTGGACAGTCTCAAAAACGCTGCTTGGAGAAAGGTCCAGCAGACAAGGTAGAGAAAGACTTGCCCCTGCCCCTCTGTTTTTGGAAGCGCCTACGGGGCTGGTTGGAGGGTGGTTGTTGCTGCTGGAACTGGGGCGAAAATCTCCTATTGCCCTGGGAGGAGGATAGGTACCATTGTCTGAACTGGTAAGGGTGGTATGCGTAGGAGGGGTAAAAAGATCTTTTCTTGACTGAACGAATTATCCCTGCGGGCCTGGCCGTCTGACACATTTCTTTCACCTTTAAGGTGTCATCAGTGGAGGTGGCAAATAGGCCCTCCCCATCGAAGGGAAGGTCTTCGATGCGTGCCTTGTTTTCGGGGGCTAGGGCAGTAGAGCGCAGCCAAGCGTGGCGCCTAAGAGTGACTGCCGACACTATACCTCTAATATTGGCATCAGCTACATGCATGTTGGCAGTTAACTGAAACCTGGCAATCTGCATACCTTCTTGTTAAAGGGCTAAGATCTGGGCCGGATCGGAGGCCCTACTCAGTTGGGCCCAAAGCCAGTGTTGGTAGCCACAGAGGGCAGAGCCGTAGTTGGCAGCTCGCAGGGAAGAGTCTCAGAGGAGAATATCTTACAACCTATTACATCGAGGCGTCTACCCTCGTCAGCAGGGGAAGTTTGGAGGCAGGCCGCCCGCTCGAGACTTAAAGGAAGCGGCCGCTATAACCAGGGAGTTAGGGACAGGGTGTCTATAAAACATTTCAGCTCCCTCTCTCGGTATGGCGTAAAGAGAGTCCGCCAACTTATTGGTGGGTATGGCGGAGGCGGGTTTGGACGGCTCTAAAAGCTGGTCTAAGATAGGTAGCATGATTTGCCCCGCATCCCCGGATCCCAAAGACTGGTCCAGATTGGGATTTTTTTTACAATCTTGGTAGGTAAATTGGAGAAAGTGGAGGTTAGCCTCCTCAACATGCCCTGAAAGGCCTTAGTGTCCTCGGTGGAGAGGGAGGACATGGGGTCCGCTATAGCATTGGTGGGTGGTGGAGAGATGGTTTCATCCTCATCCTGTACAGAGGAGGAGGAGGATACAGAGGCAGCACTCTCGGACGAGGCTTCGTGCTCTTGCTCCAATGTTACAGAGGCCGGGGCATCTGTCGCTGGGAGTAGCAGTGAGTCCAGGAGAGATGGTCCCCTCATTGGATCTAACCTTGGTTGTGGGTTAGGAGGAGGTACTGGGACCGGTTGTGGTAATAGCGGCAGGTGGGGTACCGGTGGTACCATCGGTACCGGAGGTTGTAGTGTGCCGTGAAGGCGCGAAGGTCTTGGCGAGTCCAGTGGAGGTCTGGAGACGGTGGTCGTCGGTGGAGCCCTGGGCGGTGCCAGGGACACAAATCGAGATGGCGGCGGGAGGGCCTGCTGGTCGAAAGTGGAGAAGTCCCCTTCAAAGTGGGAAGGAGAATGAGATGGGTGCCGATGGTACCAGTATTCGTCATGCTCGTAGCCGTGATAGCGGCCTGGATAGGTGCGGCGGTACCTGGAGAAGTCTTCATGGCGGTACCGGAAGTCGTTGCGAGGGGAGCAGCAGGAGCATGTCGAACGGGAGTGATGGTCCCGAGATAGGTGACTTGATCTTTCATAAAAGCGCTGGTTAGGATCAGTCTCCTCTCTGTAAATAGAGCCCGAGGGGGACCGATGGTGCCTCTGAGATCCCTGGACGAAGGGATGAGAAACCAGCAAGTTTGAGTCCTGAAGTGGAGAGGCCCGCTGTGAGGTGGGTGCCGTCGGTGCAGCTACCACCGGTGTGGTGATGTCGGGTACCTAAGGGCCAGCGTCGTCTCCGCCCTAGCCAGGGCTGGAGGAGGTGTGGTGACCTTGGGCGGTACCGGTATTAACGCCGCCCTAGCCAGGGCGGGCGTCGGGGAGGATGGTCCCGGTGCCGGTTGAGAGAACACAGTCTCAACCCGGAGTGGGCGCAGAGCTGCTTCATCTGCGCTGCACGATCGCTTTTTCTTTTTCTTGTGCTCTCCCTGGCGCTTATGGCGCTCCTTAGATGATGATGATGCCGCGGTACCGGTGCCGGTGGAGCCGGCGCCCACCGAGTGTGCGGTGGTAGCGGCGGTAACCGAGTGCGAGGGAGAGACCGCTCGCAGCTCTGGAGAGATCCGTCTGGGGGCTAGCCCCTGGGGTTGCGTCACCGCAACAGCAGGAGGATCCATTAGCACCGAGCGGGAAGAGAGCAACAAAGGCCCGTCTTCACCGCCCTGGAGAGCCTTTTTAGTCAAAAGTTCCTGCAGCCGCAGGGCTCTCGTACGTAGGGTGGGCTGGGTTAACTTGGCGCAGTAGGGGCAGGTTCTTGTGTTATGTCCCTCTCCCAAGACAAGCAAAACAGAGCTCGTGCGGATCACTCACGGACAGCGTGGCTGGGCACGATGTGCAGCGCTTGAAGCCCGGCTGCTTGGGCATACTTCGCCAGCCCTAGAGAAGGCGGTGAGACCCGGGGAGGCCCCGAGGGCGGGCGAAGACAGAGTAGAAATTTTCTGTTTTATCTAGTTTGGGTTTTTTTTGCTAACGATCAGTGCTGAAAAGCACGGAGGTCTTCCAACACGGTTGGAAGGAACTGAGGTGGCGTGGGCTCTGCCCCCCTTTATAGCCTCCTGCTCTCACGCGAACTGCAGCCCACGCTTTCGAGGGGGAGGGAGGAGGGACAGAGCCCTCACCTTATTCTGGTCCTTTCCAGGACTTTTTCTGCCTGGAAACTGCTGACAAGAGGTTTTCCGGTACCTGCAGAGCAGGAAGTGAATCCCATTAGTGAGAATCGCGGAGATCCTCGAAGAAGAACCACCATTAAAGTAGTAGAGACATCATTCAACTCCCGGGTTGTCATTCCACTGTACCTGAAGCAGTCATTCCAGTCCGAAGAACCATCATCAAGGTTCTGGGGCCATCATTCCACTGCATCCGGAAGCAGTCATTCCAGTCCATAGATCAGGGGTGGTGAACCTCAGGCCCGAGGGCCAAATGCAGCCCTCAGTAAGTTTTTAGGTGTCCCTTTCCAGTGACTGGATCTGGCCCCGGATCCATTCTGTACCCCCAAGCACTGAAAAACTAACCTAATGGAGCAGAGAGGAGAGCATGCACACAAGGGTAGGGAGCAGGTCCACAGCACAGATCCATGTTCTGGGCCCTCCTTTTCTTGAATAAACTCATTAACCGCCGCCCCCCCGCCCCCAACCTCTATGTGGCCCTCGGAGTTTGTACTAATATTCAGTGTGGCCCCCAGGACAGAAAAGGTTCCCCACCCCTGCCCTAGATCCACAGACAGACTATACACACACAGGCTAGGGTTGCCACCTATGTCAATTTTTATGGAACACTTATGAAAAATACATGTTGTAGGGCCTGCAACATGTATTTTTCATAAGTATTCCTTAAAAATTGGCATAGGTGGCAACCCTAACACAGACTATACACACTCACAGACAGTATACAGACACAGACTATATGCGCACACACACACACTGCAGACAGACACACACCCTACACACAAAGACTATACAGAGACACACTATATGCACGCACACACAGACTGCACAGACACCACACACGCGCACAGACTGCACACAGACTATACACACATACACACACACAAACACCACACACACACAGACTACAAACACTATATACATAGACATGCTTACCTGGAGCTCCACTTCCTCATGCTGCTGCTGCCACCGCCACCACAACCACCACTACTGGTGTATTTTGAAGGCCCTGTGCTGGTGGCCCGCGCACATGTGCAGCTGGAGCCACGTTCTCTAACTACCCAGCATGCCATTCAGAGAATATGGACACGCATGCTCGCAGGCCGCTGGTGCGTGGCCTTTGAAATATACTAGTAGTGATGACTGTAGCGGCAGCGGCAGTAGCAAGCAGCAGCAGCAGGGGGAAGTGGAGCTCCAGATAAGCGGTCAGGGCGCTGATCGAGGACCGGAGAAGGGGAGGCACAGTGAGAGGCAAAGCTGTCTTCCACCTTCTCCTCTAATCTTGTAAGCTGTCAGCAAGCAGGTGGGAGCAGTGGAGAGGATGATTTTGGAGCCGCGGCATGCAGGGGCAAGGAGCAAGGAGCGACAAAGGGGAGGGGGCCAGGGGCGGTTGTCCGCCCCCGCATACACCAAAGCCCCCAGGCACAATTGCCCCGAGTCGCTCTGGGGAGGCAGCGCTCCTCTTCTAAGCAGCCCCGCCACTCTCCTAACTTTAATCACACCAATTTTAAAGCAAATAGAACGTTGGGGCTTTATAATGAAGAGTGCAACGCACCTTAACTATTAGAGCATTCCCGCGCTCTAATAATGACAATATCACTTTATGAAGATGGGAACTGTTGAAGAATTCACAATCACTCTTTCTGGAATGACAGATTTCAGGCTATACAAAACCACCCTCTAACACTTCTCTTTTCACTCTTTCCCCTACATACACCTCAATTAAGAAACATGAAAAGATCACTATAGCAAAAACCATGAAAATCTGAGTTCTTATAATTTACTTTATTATAGTCAGCTGAAACGAATTGCCTCCTAAGCCAAAAATATGTGCCTTCCTCTCTTTTAAAAGGAGGCACTTGCAAAACTTCAGTGAATATGTGCAATTACAAAAAAAAGAGCTTAGAGTAGAAAGGTTAAATGTGTTTAAGATATTAATTAACCAGAAATTCCAGTAAAAAGCTTTATTAATCATGCTCTTCAGAAAATGCTGAAATTTTATTTGATATCAGTCATACACCATTCTTATGGGAAATCTGTATCTTTAAACTGCTAGACTCATTTTAGCAAATGAGAAAAATGTGGCAATTTACTAAAAATCATTTGGCTTTAATAAGTAATTTTAATCAAACAGTTAGAGAGAATGTCATTGAAACTAATTTCTAAAGTGTTGGAAACAGATGGGAAATGGGTAATGCAGAGAATGGCTGTGCAGTTTTAATGCAATACCCTTTTTGCAGTCTGGAATATGGTTTGATCAAGTCAAAGTGACATGACAAAAACAATTTTAATTTATTCTATTAACTATGTTCAACTTAAGAACATACGGCATGGCAAAGTGTTCTGCTCTTGGCAAATATAAGAACTGAGACAAAGCAATATTAAGAACAAAAACAGTCGTACACCCACCTACCCTCGCCTAAAAATTAGCTTTAAGGGTGGGGCTGGGGGGAGTCCACTGGTGAAATGCTGTTCCACTTGGGAATGCAAAACTAGCTTGCGATTTAAATAATCTATATCCTCTCTATTTCAGTTCTAACAATAATAAAATCCCTACCACTCGTTTCTCTTACAGATCAAGGGCAAAAAAATACTAGTGTGGGGACAAAATATTTCACGCAATTTTTCATACACTGACAAGTGGCAAATTAGGGAGTCTTGTAAGTACAATACGGTAGTCATCCCTTTCTATTGATCACATATAATTTACATCTTACAAAGATGTGAATTCTTGCATTCTCACTCCACAAGGAAAATCTCAATGATTTATTCATTTCAAATAAAAAATAGAAGGTAGATGAGAAGAATTACTTCACAGGCTGTAGCTTTCTCAGGGCACTAGTGCTAGGCTTTTCTTTCGCACTGCCCGGAGGGGCTTTGTGTGCAAGTCCCTCTAATTAACAAGGTGAATCATGCAGCAGTTCTCTAATTAGTGAACATGACAAGCCAATGGAAACAAGCAGACAGACCTGGCGTACAGATATGGTCAACAAAAGGCAAAGCAACATGCCATTAAAAATGTATATTTCATGTAAATAAACTACAAAAAGTAAGAGAAGCAGTGTAAAACCTAATTTTCTTTTTCATGTTTTATGCTTATACCTCTGTATTTTCAGACATAAATAATGACACAATAAATCACAGCTCTCAACTGCAAGTCACACCACCTCTCCACAATCAAAAAGTAGCTATCCAGCTTGAAACAAGCATATGCTTAAGGGGCATTATTTGTTTTCTGGTTTGTTTCTCCATTTTAAAGAGCAGCAGTTACATTAAGCTTACCTCTTAAAGAAAGCTTAATTAATTCATTTGATTCAAAACTAGCTGCTCTTGAAATCATCCGGCACAGATACATGAAACGATAAACTCTCACCTTTATTACTGACCTACGAATCATAAAAAAGTGATAGATGCTCCCAACATTTAACACAGCTGGAAATGTATCTCTATTACAAAATAATCCAAAAGAAATTAAACTGGCAACAGAAAATGACACCTGCATTAAGGAAACAAGTTGGAAAATACACGTTATGCCTCACGTAACAGTACTGTGTTCCTCTTTCTCCTCCACTCTACTATCACAAATCCACTCCAAAAAGACCTCCTCAAACCCCAAATGGGTTTTTAATTCATTTTCCATTCATAATTCTAAATTAACATCTTGCTTTAGGTTCAAAGGACCTTAGCAACACTAACAGTACATGCATCTCCATGGCACAACTCCATAAAATTCTTTATATTCTGGTGTAATGGACAAGGTAATGGATATACCCACCATCACCAATGCACCTCCTTTGCCTAAACAAACTGAAATTCTTCCAGCCTTTCACTTAATTGTGAAGCATTCATTTTTTCTTATCTTCAACAAAACTCATTCTGTTTTGACAATCATAAGCGTAAAAAAAAATAACAGGTGGTCATTAAATAATAGTAGAATGCCTTGCAGTGTTGTTGCCACAGCTATATATTTCCAAATAATAAACTATATTAAGGCAAAGACATAAACTACTATTCCACATAAAGATCATCAAGAAAAAACAATAAAATCACTATAGACTGATTCAGTATGCTTCCCGTTATTATTTGTGAACCTCCCCTAACTCCTTAGATCCCATTCAACATAATCAATCCTTAGGACAGTGCCTAGTAGCTTTAAACACATGCTGAATAGTCTCCTCTCTTAACATCAAGGCACAACAGATAATCTGCTAACAACTGAACTATGATCTGCCATATGCACGGAGGAAGTATTCAGCAAACAACCTGTCACAAATGCTTATTGTTTCAATAACCAACACACCAAAGGACTATGCTTTACAAAATACATTATAAACTATGGCACACAATTATTATCAAACGACGGTTGTAATTAAATGGGAAACAACTGCAAAAATAAAAAATGATTGACAATTTAAGAGGTTTGGTGGATTAAAACCACTCCAGATACCTCTCAGTATCGCAAAGTCAAAATAATGGGATTGGAAAAATATGCTAAACAGGGCATAAGAAGAATGGCAGATAATCTAACTCAGCAATGGGGAACCTGAGGCCTGGGGCCAAGTGCAGCCTGTGGCTAGCTTTTATTTGGCTCTTTCTCAGTTCCTGGACCTGGGCCCTAGATCCAGTTCCTACCCCCAAACACTGAAAGACAGAGCTCAGGATAAGGGAGCCGAGATGAGGGCATGCACACAGCCATATGTGACAGAGTCGTGGCACAGATCTATCGTCTGGTCCCTACTCTTCCCAAGTGCACCCCTTAAGCACTCCTGCCCCCCAACATCTATGCAGACCTCGGAGCCTGCTCTAATTTTCAAGGGGATCTGGAAGGGAACAGATTACCCACTCCTGATATAACCTATAGACACATTAAAGGGATGATTTCTCAAATCTGATGCATAATGTTATCTACTATATAACCATGCAACTCCACATACACAAACACACTACTTTGAAATAAAAAAATTAACTGTAACTGATATTAAGAGGCAAAATTTCCATGTTGATGCATTCTAACATCAAAGGTCCACATTTTTTCTCTTTGTTATGCTGGTATAAACTTCATCAATGTTTATATCAGTTGACTTTGTTACGGTTAATGTGGGCTGAGTATTTCAAATGTTAAGAAACCAAAGCAGAAAAATAATACGACAGCAGATTCTCAGACTGTGGATCGGGACCCCAATTAAAATCATGGCATCTACAGATAGGGTCATAATTCTGATTGATACATAACATACTTTGCAAGCCTTTTTTTCTGCCCAGTATATTTATGTCTTACAATAGAGTGTCACGGGAAGAAGTCACAAATTCAGACCACAGGATCCCTCACCACTATATTCTGCCACGCTCGGTATAAGAACATAACAAGTGCTACAATGGGTTACACCAATGATCCAACCTTGTGCAACATCCTGTTTCTGACAGGGTTGACACCAGCTGCTTTTGACAAGTGTCTGATTATAGCTAATATGTAGCTCAGATGTTTCCATGCCATGGGGCGTATTCTATCACCCCAAGTTTGGTCTAAGTTTTCCCAGTTTCAGTATAAATCATATACCTTGGTTCCCCACTGTCCAATGGATGCATAAATACAAGTATTAGGAGGCTGAAAAATGTCCTGAAGTAAAAAAATTGAAATGCCTATTTTAAAATTATACTGTGGTTGTAAATGAGATGTATATTACTTCCTTGAAAATTCAATGGTGGTGTTGAGCACCTTGCAGAAAGTCCACCATCATCAAGTATGAAACAGGGAGTATTTCCATAGGTCTGTAGACTAGGGGTGCTCCTCGATTTGCAGATCTGCCTGGATGCCCAGGTGGCAGCTGTGGCGAGGTGCGCCTTTTACCAATTACATCTGGTATGGAGGCTTTGGCCATATCTCTCAGACTTGGACCTTCCCACCATCATCCATGCCTTTATCACCTCAAGACTACCATAACGCACTCTATGTGGAGCTACCCTTGGTGACGGTTCAGAGACTGCAACTGGTGCAGAATGCAGCAACCCGCCTCCTGATGGGGTGGGTCACCATGAGCATATTATACCGGTGCTCCGCTCACTGCATTGGCTGACGATTGTCTTCCAGACCCGAATCAAGGTGTTGGGTTTGACCTATAAAGCCCTACACAGTCTGGGCCCTACCTACCTGTGGGACCACCTCACACCCCGGATTCTAGAGCGACCCCTGCGGTTGACCAGGGACACCCTTCTCAAAGTCGCCCAAGGTTCTTGAGGGGGGGCAACGTTGGAGAGGGCATTCTTGGTTGTAGTATCGCAGCTGTGGAACTCCCTTCCGGTTGAGGTCTGTTTGTCACCGGACCTCCCGTTCTTCCGCCGTCAATGTAAAACATTGCTGTTCCGTTTGGTGGGGAGGACAGGTGAGGGTGGGTTTTGCTAACTCTTAATGTTGTTTTATTGACCCCAAAATTATTATTTATTTATTTCAATATCCTTCTACCCCACCCCCTCCTGTTCACAGAGCCGCTTGGGGCAGCTCACAACACATAATCAACAATAATAATAATAAAAATATTCACATAATACACCTAATATACAGTTTAAAATCCATTAAAAGACTAAAAATACATTAAAAAGGCAACACCAATCCCCCCTTCCCTAACCCACCCCACCCATCTCCCTCTCCAAAGGCCTGACAGAACAGTCAGGTCTTACACTGTCTTCGGAAAGAGGGGAGGTCTGGGGCCAGACAGACTTCCATCGGGAGGGAATTCCACAGCCTAGGAATGGCCACCGAGAACGCCCTCCCAATCGTCGCCACCCGGGAAACCCGGCTGGCCGAAGGGGCCGCAATACGACCTTGGGCCTGAGGTGGTCCCGCAGGTAAGCAAGGCCCCGGCCATTTAGGGCTTTATAGGTCATTGTCAACACCTTGAATTGGGCCCAGAAGATAATAGGCAGCCAGTCCCCGTTAAGAGACGGGCTGCTGCATTCTGCACCAGCTGCAACCTCCAGACCGTCCCCAAGGGCAGCCTCACGTAGAGCGCATTACAGCAGTCTAATCTAGAGCTAATAAGACATGGATGATGGTGGCCAGATCCAAGTCCGAAACATATGGCCGCAGTCATAGTACCCAGCTGCCAGGCTCTGGGTAAGCACTGAGATTGCCGGGTCTGAGTCTGCAGAAAAAGAGAGGTAAAGTTGTGTGTCATCGGCGTACTGATGAAAATGCACACCGAACCCTCTCATGACCTTGCCCATAGGCTGCATATACACACTGAACAGGAGGTGGGACAGAATAGAACCCTGCGGGACTCCACACGTGAGGTCCTGGGTAGATGAAGTACATTCCTCGAGAACCACACACTAAGTTCTTCCAGCCAGGAACGAGTGGAACCATTTAAGAACAGTTCTACCCATCCTGGCCCAGTTCCGCAGCTAAGCCACCAACATCTCATGGTCAATGGTATCAAATGCAGCCGTCAGAGCTAATAGAATTAAAACAGAGAATCTGCCCTGATCTAATTTGCGGCGCAGGTCGTCAACCAAAGCCACAAGTGCAGTCTCCATGCCAAACCCAGGACGAAAACCAGACTGCAAAGAATCAAGAAAACTGACCTGATCCAGATGGCCCTGAAGCTGCTGAACCACCACCCATTCATAATCTTCCCTAAAAGGGGAAGGTTAGAGACTGGCCGATAGCTGGCCGGGGCGTCAATGTCAAGAGGTGGTTTCTTGAGCAGAGGCCGTATTACTGCCTCTTTGAGGCAGCTCGGCACTCTGCCCTCCCTAAGGGACGCATTGACAACCCCCGCCAGCAACGGCCCTAATGTCTCCCAGCAGGCCTTAACCAGTCAGGATGGGCACGGATCTAATTCAAAACAGTTGGCCCTTACTGCTCCAAGAACATCCGCCGCATCAGCGGGCGACACCCACTGAAATTGATCCTATGAAATCAGATAAGGTAGGGCCTCCACTACCTCAGGTTCACCCACTCTTATAAGTGCAGCATCGAAGTCATGGTGAATCCAAGCGATTTTATACATAAAAAAGTCAACAAACATGTCACAGCGGGCACTGGAAGATTCCAGTTCTAGGCAGAGAGAGGCCAGACTGACCAGCCTCTGAACCACCTGGAAAAGCTCTGCTGGACGTGACTCTTTCTTTGCTGCCTACACCGCTACAGCATAATTTTTCAAACTAGCTTTATGCTGCAATCGGTCAGCTTCAGCACAAGTCTGGTGCCCGTTGCTCCAACTGCCGCCCTTCCTGCTTTATCTGGTGCAGGTCCTCTGTAAACCAAGGAGACCTGCGTCGTCGCCATTCCGGAAGTGGATGCCTGGAAGCTGTTCCGTCAATAGCCTCAGTGAACATGCTGTTCCAGAGGACAATGAAGTCATTGAGCGAATGGTCATCGAGATTGGGAGGTAATTCCCCATAGGCATTCCGGAACCTTTCTGGTTCCATAAGTCTCTGGGGTGGACCAACCAAACTGGTCCTACACCTCTCCGGGGGCAGACATGTGCCAGGAGACTGGTCCATAGGAGATAATGATCCGTCCATAATAGATTTGGCAAGGGACAGTTTGTGAGTTCTGCTTGTATACTGTGCTCCTACCTATACGGCAGCCTCCCTGCGTACTCTAGCAGAGTTGGTATTGGGGGTGCTGTTGTGGTCCCCGAAGAGGGTAGTCTTGGGAGACTTCAACATACATGCCGATGCCGACCTTAGAGGTGCAGAGCATGAGTTCATGGCCACCATAGCAACCATGGGCCTGTCCCAGATAGTTAATGGCCCGACGCATCAGGGGGGATATACCTTAGACCTTGTATTTTACTCTGGCCTTAAGGTCTGTTGGCGGGGGAAATATCAGCAGTGCCCTTGTCATGGACGGATCATTACCTCCTGGCAGGCCTCTCTCCTGGCTCACATCTGTCCCCGGAAGGGCATGGAACAAATTTGAATGATTCGCACCTGGAGACTGATGGAACCAGAGCAGTTCCGGAATGATCTGGGGGAAATACTTTCTGATCTGGACGACCATCTCATCGATGACCTCGTTGAGCTGTGGAACATCTTGCTGACGGAGGTCATCAATCAGACGGCTCACAGGTGTCTGCTTCCCAGGCGGCAGCACAGTAGGCCTCCCTGGTTTTCGGAGGGGCTGCAGGTGCTGAAGCGGGAGGGGCGGCAGTTGGAGCGACATGTGGCATTGTGCATGTGCTGAAGCAGACAGATTGCAACATAGAGCTGATTTACAAACCAATGCTGTGGCTATGCGGGCAGTAAAGAAGTAGTTCTGCGCTGCCCTCATAGCATCCACAAAATCCCGTCCGGCAGAGCTGTTCTGAGTGGTGCGGAGGCTGGTCAGTCCGGCTTCCCTCCACCTAGGAGTGGAGTCATCTGTGGCAGGAGAGACGGGGTAACAAGAATTTAAAAATAAATAAAATTTTAAAGTAAATAAATTGGTGCCCACTGACACGTTTGTGGATTATTTTGTGGATAAAATCACTCGGATTCACCATGATATCGACACTGCACTTCTTGCAGTGGGGAAACTGGAGGTTATGGAAGTCCCCGCCTTGTCCTAGTTTGTGGGATCAGCTTCGGTAGGTGACTCCTACCGATGCAGAGGATGTTCTTGGGGCTGTTAGGGCTACCTGTTGCGAATTAGATCCGTGCCCGTCTGGGCTGGTTAAGGCCTGCTGGGAGACAGTGAGGCCACTGCTTGCTTGGGTGGTCAATGGCTCCCTTAGGGAGGGCAGGGTGCTGGGCTGCCTCAAAGAGGTGGTGGTGCGGCTTCTGCTCAAGAAACCATTGCTTGACATTGTCTCCCTTGCCAGCTATCGGCCAGTCTCTAACCTTCCCTTTTTAGGGAAGGTTACTGAACGGGTGGTGGCTCGGCAGTTGCAGGAGCATCTGGATCGTTTCTGTTTTCTTGATCCCTCACAGTCAGGTTTTCGCCCGGATTATGGCACCGATACTGCGCTTGTGGCGTTGGTTGACGACCTACACCAGGAATTAGATCAGGATCGTTCAGCCCTGCTGATTTTATTAGATCTGTTGGCTGCTTTTGATACCGTTGACCATGAGATGTTGGTGACGTGCCTGCAGGACCGTGCGGGGGTGGACGGCATGTTTCTTGACTGGTTCCACTCCTTTCTGACTGGAAGAACTCAGCGAGTGGTGCTTGGGGATTATTTTTCATCCTACCGAGAGCTCTTGTGTGAAGTCCCGCAGGGTTCTGTTCTGTCTCCTCTCCTGGATGCCCAGGTGGAGGCTGTGGCAAGGAGTGCCTTTCGCCAATTACATCTGGTGCGTCGCCTTTGACCATGTTTCAGACTCTGACCTTGCCACTGCTTTCATCACCTCTAGGTTAGACTACTGTAACGCTCTCTATGTGGGGCTACCCATAGTGACGGTTCAGAGACTGCAGCTGGTGCAGAATACGGCGGCCTGTCTTCTGGTGGGACTTGGCCACAGGCAACATATTACATTGGTTCTTCGGTCGCTGTACTGGCTGCCCATAGTCTTTTGGGCCTGATTCAAAGCCCCTGCAGTCATCGGGGGGTGCTGTCCCTGAGTTCCCTCGATTCTTCCGAGGGATCACGATGGGGAGGACTTTCTTGGAGGCCGTTCCATGGCTATGTAACTCCCTGCCATTAGAGGCCCATTTGGCCCCAGATCTCTCCTCTTTTCGATGTACTTGTAAAACCTGGCTGTTCCATCTGTCCTTTGGTAGTGAGGATGGGAAGGGTGGGTGTGGGGGGGGGAGGGAGTGGGTTAGGGTGGTGAGGGATATCTTAATCCTCTTTATTGTGAGTTGTTTTTAGCTTATTGTTGTTTTATTGTGTTATAACTGTAAGCCACCCTGAGCTGCCTGTGGCAGGAGGGGTGGGGCAGGAAATTTTAATAAATAAATAAATAAATATAGATAAATAAATAAATAAATAAATGATATGCCACCACCACCACCACCGGGTCCCCCGCCTGCAAGGCCAGTGCAAAACATTAGGTCAAGGGTATGTCCTCCATCATGCGTTGGGCCCACAACCCTCTGAGACAGTCCCATGGTTGTCATGGCAGCCATGAACTCACATTCTGCTCCCCCAAGATCAGTGTCAGCGTGGATGTTGAAATCCTCCAGAACTAAGGCCCTTGGAGACTACAAGACCACCTCCGACACCAATTAAGCTAGGGCATGTAGGGATGCTGCCGTACAGGTAGGTGCACGGTATATCAGCAGCAGCCCCAATCTGTCGCCAGCCAAACCGATCACCAGATGGATCCCCTCCATGCCCAAAATAGTCTACACTGGATACCTCCTCACAGACCAGGTGTCCTTATAAAATAAAAGCTACACTGCCTCCCCCCCCTTTGGTCTAGGCTGGTGCTGTACAGAGTACCTGGCCAGAACAAGGTCAGCCAAAACTGGCCCTGACTCAGTGTCCAGCCAGGTCTCTGTAATACACATGAGGTTGGCTGACTGATCCAGGATCAACTCCCGGAGTGTTGTAGATTTATTACCAACCAACCTCACATTCATCAGCAGCAGTCCCGGACCAGGGGCACCCTCATTCTCGATCACTGCATTACCTGTCTGGGGGCCCGTGAGGGGGACTGGCATCAAGTATCTGTCCCTCCTCATCAGTGTTACCTGCTTCCCAGAAGAACTATAATTGCCCCGGCCCATCACAACCCCAATGGCAGCGGACTCCTCCCACCCCAGCCCGCCCCCCCCAAACCCCCCTGGTGGCTGTCCCACCCAGCTCCTGAGGGAGACCCCCTCCCCCCAAGACCTCCTCACAGGGGAGCCAACCCTCCCACCCCCGTTGGGTCACACACACCCCTCACACCAGGGGAACAGTCCCAACCCTCCCCAACACAGTCCCCCCCCCCCTTACATTGGGCGAGGGAGCCATAACCCTCACCTCCACCCAAACTCACCCCTTTCCCAGAACAGCCCCTACCGCTCTGCCCCAATAAACAGCCATCCCACTACAGTAGCCTCCCCTGGTCCCACCTACGCCCCACACCCAAAGGTCCTTGGGTGCAGCCCTTAGGCGTGCGACCGCTTATCCCCCCCAACTTGGAAGTCCCTCCCAGCAGGGGGGGACCCTTGACCCCACCTCCAATTGCCAGGAGGGGGGAGTTGGAAGTCTTTGGGGCAGGGGTCTGTCCACCCCCCTTGGGGCGAGCCCTACCTGGCTCCCAGTCTCCAAAGCTGGTCTGGGGATCCTGGAGGTGGGGCAGCGGCTGTCCTGGTGGCAGGACAGTATTGTTCTTGCAGATTGTGAGGGCGAATCGAAATAGGCTGGCTACCTCCACCACCTCTGCCCGCTAATGCCCTGCCAATGGGGGGGGGGGGATTGTACGTTAAATACAATTTAAATGTATTTATGGTTTTTAGTTTGTTAGCCGCCCTGAGCTGCCGGGGGGGGGGGGGAGGGGGGAGGATATCAAATTTTGTAAATAAATAAATAAACTTCAAAAGTTTGTTTAAAATATCGACAACATATCTACTTAGAAAAATCTTGTCCATGGCTATGATGGATCAACATCCTAAATGATCTCTGAGTAAGACGTAGGGATTGGACCAGCCCCCTGAGGTCTTGCAAATCCAGGGGTTTGGTCTGAGGGCAGAGATGGAGGGTAATAACATGCAACTTCCTGGGTCTGGCAAAGTCAGTCATGAATATTCCTGTCCTCTCACTCTTCACCCCTTTTAAGGAGAAGATGTTGGGATCTAACAGCAGGTTTGCAGCCAAGTAAAGAGGGATTTATTGATGGCAATATCCCTTCATTGTTTGGGAGTCACCACCAGCAGTGCTCCCTTATAGAGAACACAGTTCAAAGGAGCCGATAGAAGTCCTTCGTGAGTGTCAGTTCAGACCTAATAACGTGAGTCTTCCTGCAGTTGTTTTTTGACCATGACATGAGTTACCTGTACTGCATAAAATTCTGTTGGATGCAACATGATGTAAAAAAGTTGTTGCCAAATTTAATTTACACTTGGTCTCCAAGTCTTTCTTTGGTCAGTGCCTACAACAATATAAATTACAACAGAACTGCTTTCAAGGGTGTCAAAATGTTCCCAAGGTTTGCTTGAAAGAAATTGTAATATGTGGACATAATCAAAACTATTTCTCAGTGGAATTACAAGGAAACTGAATACATTTTAGGAGAACAACTTCTGACCTGGTATTAGTGTGCTCCACAGTAATCTTAAACCTAGGGAAAATCTTTGTTCTCTCTCTCTCTTCATGTACTGCCACAAGAATTAATTTCCTTTTTATAACTGTTTTTTGCTTTTTTAATCACTTATGAACATAGGGCAGAATGCTTATTTGTTCAGGTGTACAAGTGAGTTGCATGCACATTAGTTGCAAAATGAAATGCCTCACTAGACTTAAGTGGGTGTCAAACCCTCATTCACAGCAAAAGAATTCACTGCCCGCCCATTACCCTCTCTCACTGACACATGCAGCGTCACACCCTCTTCTCCCCAGAGCTCAGCACAACCTCTCTGCATGGTTAGCATGGTTAGTGTGGTCTGAGCACCTGGAAGTGTGCCCTGAGGTGTGTTCCACACTCCCACATTACAAGCCAAAGGCTAATTACCATGGCTAGACTGTACAACAATGCCCTTTGCTGTGAATGAGTATTCAGTATCTACCTAAGTGTAGTGTATCTCATTGGCACCCAACTTACACACACCCAACTCCCTTGTGCATCTGGACAGGAAGAGGATTGCACCCATTTAGTTTATAAAATCAAATTTATAAGCAGGGGGAGCTATTGATTAATATATTAGTTAATTGTAGCTCTAAATACCCCAAATTAATTAAAATAACCTATAAATGTGTGACAGACATGCCAGTCTTTTAAAAGACAGAATGGGTTCTCAAAAAATCCAAACCTCTCCAGTATCAGTTAGACTTCCAAGCAGTGTCTCTGAAAACAAATTTTTAAAATTGCTCTAAAAGAATAAGGTGTTTAAACATTTTTTTAAAAGCTGAAGTTAAGCTATATCCCATAAAATTTGCACTGCTCCCCACCAATCTCACCTTCGTTTCATACAAATTTCTTATTAAGAGAACATTTTCTATCTCTGTGATCTTCCTGAAGACAATTAACACCTGATTTCAGTTTTTATGTTAAGTCTAATTTCCCATTTTGTATCTTTGACACCTCCCTAAAGCCTACTTGACTTGTCTGACACATTTGCCAGATATTATGAGCACTTCTTGCAGGATGGGCATTTCTTAATCTTACCTTTTGGGGAGTTAATAGATTTTTATATGATTTGACATGTGAATACAACCTATGGCCATACAGAGTGAAAAAAATCTTTAAAATGTAATAAGACTGATAGCATGTCAGAAAGAAAAGATTAAGAAGGATCTTCAGAAATCTATAAATTAATGTGCCTTCTTTGAAAGAGTAAAACTTTTTAATTATGTAAATAAAAAGCATATACAAATTAACATGCATAGAAGCAAAAGAAAGGATAGAGGAGCAAAGGGTCTTTGAAATTAGGATGATTTTAGATTTTACACATACCTCTGTGTAAACAAAATACAACCATATAAAGTGTAGCTGCATTTACTGAGAAGCTCACAATGACTGCCAATGGCACCTCTCATTTTCCTTCATTTTGGTCTTCCATAGCATTTGGGTAAAACTTAATCACTTCAGATGTGGATCAATCAGATGCACTTGGGATGACCAAAAGTATCACATAAATATTGTGATTCCACACTTCACTGTTGTCGCTAGTTAAAAGGTACTTGCTACATACTGACAAACTGCACCTGCATCACTTACTGAATGATTAAAACACTTAGGCTAACATGTTGAATTGACCCTGTATGTAAATGCAATGGTATATTCCCATAATATACTGTACGGAACCCATAACTAGCAACTCAGTACAAATTCCATCACAACCTTTCTCTTCTATATGAAAACACTATCACACCATTCAGGTTTCCATGTTTTACCAATCTTAATTTAGAGGACATTCAATAACAGCCTCGTTTTAGAATGAAATGGAAAAGAAATCAACTGAGCTATTGCTTAAACTGCCTAGTACCTCATGTAAAATGCATTTCCTTTTCCAAACATCTAAATTTCACAAATACTCATAATCACTCCTCATAAACACACACACACAAACACACGTACGTAAGGGAAAACTGACCACAGTATTTACATAAGGAATTGCAATAATGTAATTTATTTACTTTTTTAAAACAACATTACTGGAGGGAGAAAACAACATTTTTTACCAGCATGCTGAACAGTATCTCATTATTCAATTAAGATGTTTCTATCAGTAGACTCTTTAATAGGCTAACATGCAAAAAAAATGTAATGCAAAGACTAAACTAAAAATAGTAAAATGTCACTAATGTGATATATTAAGGATCAACTATTTGTTCTGTATTTTAAGTATGATTACAAAACTATGCATTAATTCCATCGTTTGGCAGGCAGGAACAGAGTTGGGTGGGATTGGGTGGAGAAGGTTTAAGGGGTTGGGGTAGGGATTTTTTAGATGCTTTTATATGTTGTAAGACACCTTGAACCTTAATGGGAAGGACGGGGTATAAATTTAAATTAATAAATAACATTGTCAGAAATATGAATTTCTACAAGCCACAGAAAATATTTAAAACTTTTACCCTTACTGCAACCTATATCCCATCTACAGTACACATTATTTTAGTGTGACATTATTTGTCATTCTTTTGACAAACAAAAAGAACAAAAAAACAAAAGGAAGTACTTTTTCTCACACTTTTTCAAGATAGGGACACTTTTTGAGTTCCTATCTTGTTGCAATGCATGCTGTCTGTTTCTGGGTGCTCCATGCTGGAAATTAATTTTATTTCTTAACTCTCTGCTTGTTGTTGTGTCTCCTTGCTTGAGCTTTGGTTTTGTGTGGGACAAAGAAATGCATGGCTACATTGGGGTTTTCAGTCCGCAAGCAAGGGGGGAGGCGGGGAGAGTGGGAGCCGATTTTTTTGCTGGGTGCTGCTGCCTCTGATCCTTTCAGATGTAGAAGTGGATAGATTCTCATTTTAAATAATAAGGCAGAGAAAAATCCTCTTTTTAGTAAATGCATAAAGATCTTATTTCTATCCCTGTAGAGCTACAAAGATATCTTACTTAAATGCTTTAATATTCTGGATATTTAATATGACTGCTGCCAGTCCTGAAGTGAAACCAGATCATGATAGGTGGTGTCAGGCAAGCATAACTCAATATGAGTGTGTGTGTTCTTTATTGGTATCACAAATAGCTTCCTTACTTAGACGTGTAGCTCTCTGTTGTGGTCCTTCTTGCACCAATGTATGGATTCTTTGCTGTGTGAGTAGAATCTTGGAGTTGAGGCCCTGTGCCCCAGGCCCTGTCCACTGGCCCCACCCCCACCTCCGCACCACCCACCAGTGTACAGTTGTAGAACTCATTACCAGAGGCAGCTTTGAAAACCAGCAGCTTAACTAGCTTCAAATGAAATTGGATAAACTCTTAGAGGACAGAGCAATAAATGCCTACTAGTTGGGAGTAGTAAGCAGGAAAAGGGTCACTCCTCCATGACCTGTACATTTACTTCTCTTGAGTTACCAGAACTGGCCACTATCAGAAACAGGATGTTGGACTAGATTCATCGCTGTATGGCACTTCTTATGTTATGTTTTTATGACAGATATTGATGGTAAGAACTAACATTCACAAGGGTACAGAAATATATACTACTCTATACACTAAATGGAGAAGAAAAACCCAGTGTGACATTTGACAAGCAGAGCTGCATGTTGGAGATGTTTCAGGGAAAGATATAATATACACTACAGTTCTTGATATGCTTCTATCAAAGCATCTCACCTCCATGTGTGGTTGTAGACATCACAACAGCTATGTGAGTGGGAATGCCAACATGAGCAATTCCAAACAGCTGGATTTTTTGCAATGACACAACAGCTGTTATGTGGGGAGGTGTGCGAGGGGGGCTTACCAGTCCCCCCAGAGGGGCACCTGGAAGTGGAGGCAGGAAAAGCGCTGTAAAATCCAGTACTCTCCTGCTGCTGCAGCCCAGTGCTCCCCAGGGCCATGAGCAGCAGAGAGTGGACATGGGGCTTTCCCCAGTCTGCTCCCCACCTGCTGTGCTCCCTGGTGGAAGGCACTGGAGCAGTGGTGAGGATCTCCCTTGCAGCTTCAGATGCTGCTTTCAGTTCAAGGGAGCGCCAGACAGCGGTGATAGGAGCAGTGTAGCTTCTCTTGCCTCTGCTGCCTTGCGATGGGTGTGTGTTTGTTCGATATAGCTGTTCCGAAGTCCTGTTTAGACCTCACAACAGTTACGCACCAGGGGCGTAGCTATGATAGGTGTTACAGGTGCAGCTGTACAGAGGCCCGTGAGCCTGGGGGGCTCACATCCATGTAGAGTGTATAGGCAACACTGGATTCGATCTTCTGCACCAGGGCCCAATTCCCACACCCCTGCTATGGACCACCCACTGACATGCCATGATGGGCTCAGCGACTGTTGTGTGAGAGTGTAGCAGCAAAGTAGCCACTATGCACCTGCCACTTGGGGGCAGTGTTTCTGTGTCTCACCGTTCAGCAGCTGCTGCGACATCTAAAAACTTCTACTGTCTCTACTTCATACATTCTACAGGAGTACCAAGAAGATTAACTTACTGATGTTAAGTAAACTGCTTTGTGATTCTTACATCAATATTATTGTATATGTATTTTCAGACCAAAAATGGTTACGACAGAACAAAGCATGGGTGACACATAGGAGAGGCACAGGGGACATGCGCCTCCACCCAGATATCTTTCCTGGTCCAGTCCCGCCACAGTTGGGACTTAGGAGCCCTGTCCTCCTTCCCTCCCCTGGTCCCATTTATCTGAGCAGGCAGGAAGTCATCAGAGGGGCAACTTCCTCAAGGGGGCAGCAGCACAAGGAAGGAGGACTCAGGGGCAGGCTGCAGAAGCACACACGAGGTGGAAGACTCAGTGGCAGCAGCATGACCTGGCTGAGCAGGAGGAGGGGAGGGGAGCTGAAGGCAGCAGAGCAGGCTAACCTGGCCAGGTAGATAATAATCTTTAAATTGTGCCCCACCACCATCAAAAGTCACAAGTCACCATGGAACAAAGGTTGAAATTATATCATCCTATGAAACAAGGGGTGTTGAATGCGACGGTGACGTGTCATGTTTGTTAAGGGCCATCCAGGTGTTTGGCCCCGAGTTTCCTCAGGCATGTTGGCAGAGAGACTGGGCTGTGACTCCGGAAGTCTCTTGAATTGAGAAATGGGTAAAAACATATGTGGTGCCAGTGTTGCAAACTGATCTGGACGGGGAAGTCATTTGCTTCCCAGTCAGGGTCGGATCTGGCCACAGAATAAACGTTCACGTGGCTGGGCACACACAGAGAAGGGGGAGCTGCACAAATGTATGGCTGGCCGGCCCTGCCCTTGTACTGCACCCAGCAGCCTGCCTCCTCGCGTGGTGGCCCAGTGACGGCTACCTGTCATGGGGGTCACGCCAGACTGGGCTAGGAACAGTGGGCTACCACACGACAGCTCACTGTAACCCAGTTGGGCAGGCTGTTCCCCGGGTGTGGTGGTGGCTAGACATCCTGACTGGGAAGCAAGCAGCTTCCCGGTTCAGATCAGCTCGTGACAGCAGCGCCACCTACGTTTTAACCCATTTTACTCAATTCAAATATTATTATTAAGTATTTGTATAGTGCCAGCAATGTATCTGGTGGTTACAACTGTTGAAAGGAGACAGGGTCCCTGTCCTGAGGGGCTTACAATCTAAGAGAGACAAGGGAAGGGAGGCAAAGGAGGGCAATTTTATTGAAATTCAAGAAAATTGCAACTAAGTTTCTAACACTGGCCCAAACTCTGCCATCTACTTGGTGTCTGAGACCATTCCATCTGGCTAAAGAAAACTTAGGTCTATTCTGCTTAGTATATGAAGGCCAAGAGAATAACGGACTTTAGTTACAAAATGAAAGCGTGCACAGTCCCTTCTACCTTGCATCAAAAGAGATGGGGAACCTTTCCGGCCTGTGAGACGCCTTGAAAATTAATACAAGCACTGCTGTGCTGACCAAATACAAGTTGGTGTGCTGTAGAGAAGATAAGAAAGCGAAGGGTCCGGATCACAGACCTATGCCATGGGTCCATCTCCTGTCCTTGAGTGCATGCCCTCATCTCTGCTCCCGCTCCCTGAGCTCACTCTTTCAAGCACTTGAGGGGAGGGACTGGATCCAAGGGCCACATCCAGGGATTGGAAAGGAGCCAAAATAAAAAACAAAAAAACAAAACAGCTGCTGGCTCTATCCTTCCTTATCAGGTTGGAGTGAGCAGTTTCCACTGTGTTGGGGAGGGCTGGGGATATGTCTTTGTATGTGGGTGCTGCAATGAAAAGCGACTGAAATACTGTCAGGAGGCAGGATGGAACTGATTGCTGATAGCCAGGCGCTTGCTGCCGATGCAACGTGCACTACCCAGACTGGATGGGCAGAGAAATGTAAGATGCATTAGGTGCGCCTCAACCACTTCAGGTTACCACATGTGACTTTGAGTGCCTAGAGAGATAGGGGGCGGATGAAAGCTGGCAGCTGTGTGCTGCCTGAGGCACAAACAGGCTGCCAAACAGGGCTTGCAAACATGCTCGCTCAGTGGCAGAATAAAAGCCCTCACCCAGCTTTACACTGGCATCTGTGGGCAATGCAAGGAGAGCAGATTGGAAAGAGAGGGCTTGGCCTGTAGCACCCAAGTACATCTTGACCACTTTATATTTTTTAGGGTAGGCCTGACTCAAGGGCAGAAAGAGAAAAAAAATATTATCATTCTTTCCTAGTGAACTATTCTGGATTCTGATGATAATCTACTGCCTAGCCACCTAAACAGGATGCACATGCTAAGACATGCTAATTTCTGAAGAACCCTCACCTTGCAAAAGTATTAGGAAAAGCAACACTGTCACAGTGCTCACCAAGATTAAATTCTGTGATTTTTCCCTATTTTGTCTTCAGCCCTGTGTGTTATTTTTATTTTTCCTTGTACTCCAAAAGAGCCCCAATAAGTGTCACTGTCAGTCTCAACTATGGAAAAGAATTGCTTTGTCAGGTGAGATTGGTAGATTAGGAACCGTACTTCTCTAATTGTCTGAAGGCAGGACCTTCTTCACAAATCACAAATGACCAGCAAACATTTTCACCTGGGAGCATCTGACAGAAGCCTCAAAACATTTTGTGATTCCCTGTTGTTTAATGTTTTTAAGCTACAGCTTTTGCCTCATGGACACACACGGGGCTGGAAGGGCGGGTGTTGTGAGAATTTCAGAGCCATCTCAAAGAACCTTGTTTACAAGGTAGCAACCTTCTGTTCTTCTTCGAGTGGCTCCTCACAAGATATTTTTACATGGCTCCACCGGGTAGGGAGTCCATGGGCGCACCAGTGCATGGATGGGACATGCATACGGCTGCACACGCATCCCCACTCACCCACCACTCATCCACACCCACATAGTAATCACCGTTTCCCCCGGTTGCTCCTTGCATGGGGACAAGTGGGGGGTGGGTGAGTGGGGATGCGTGCTAGGCGGGCGCGCACGTACCCCCACTCACCATGGGCGCGTGCACCGCGTCGTTCACACAGGGCTCCCCCACCCATGAACACACACAAATCTGCATGTTCATGGCTGAGAGAGGCCCGTGTAAAAAGGGCCACATTCTCACAACTGTCTTACTTATACTATCTTAGGTAGGAATTTAGGATGTAAAGCAGTATCTATTCTGTCTTGGAAAATAAATCTGCAAATATGGTTCTGAGATTATTATGGCTGCTATTTCACTAACTCTTCTTAATGAAGTTATTGCTAACAGGAATACTGTCTTTAAACCCGCACCCCATAACCAGTTCATTTGCACCCCCATATAATCAATTCACGCTGCCCCGTGGGCACAAATTAAATGGTTATGGGTGGGGGCAGCGTGAATAGATTATATGGGGGCGGGGGCAGAAATGAACTGGTTATGGGGTGGGGGCAGCATGAACTGATTATGGGGGCACAACTGAACTGGTTATATGTCTCTTTTCATGGCATAATGCGCTTAATAAGCTAGCTGCATTTTGGGTGTCTTGTGTGTGTGATAGCAGCACCTCTGGACTGGTCACACCGCATGCGTGCACAAGGCACAGGCGGCACTGGCAGCAAGAAGCAACAGGCCCTGGAGGCCAGACTGGCTAAGCTCACCCCCTGGCCCCTCCTCCAGTAAGGCAGTGGACGCAGTCAGTCTCTCTGTGCCTGTGTCACTGCCCGCTTGGCTGCCCCTGCAGTGGAACCACTCCTGGGGAGTGGTGGTAGACACTCGGCTGGGGAGGGGGGGAAGCATTAGGAGGCCATGCTTCTCCATGGTTGCTCGGAGAGGTGGAGAATGGGAATCCTTCCTGTCCAGAGGGAGTAAGTTTTATGTAAATGTATACATTTGCATAATTAGGTGGGGCCTAATGATGCAAATTAGGCCCCGCACCAAGACTTCGCGCATGGCCTCTCAAACCCTGGGGCCGGCCTCGGACGTTCGTCTCTGTTCTGGCTCCTGCCTGGACCTGCACCCCATTTCTGCTTTTGCATTTCACCTGGACTTTGTTTCTGTTTGTTCATATCAGGCACAAACCCTGCTTGAATTTCTGCCATGACCTGGATCCTGTTGTTTCCCTCGTACCACACCTGGACCCTGACTCAGGCTCAGCCTCCTGGAGTTGATCCGGATCCCACTCCCAGACCCGCTCCCTGCTGTCTGACTTTGACCATGGGTACTAACATTCTGATTATCCTGCTTTGACATTTGTATGTTAAGGGTGCTAAGAGGCCTCCAGGCACAGATTACTGAAAACTAAAGGACCATTTTATTAGAAAAATAAAAGTTGATCTTCTGGCAAAAAGTTTAGCAGACAGGTTTTTACAATGGACAGCTCTTAAAAGGATACTTTATCAAAATTAAAAATATATGGAAACTATATATGGAATACCCTCTCAAATTCATTTGGTACTCTCTTCTCCTTCCCTCAAAGTGCCCTTCACAGCCCGCAAACCCAACTAACCTGGGGCTGTGGAGGCTTTTTGTCCTGCTCCTGCCCTTTTGGAGTAAGAGCCAGGACACAATCCAGGGCTGCAAAGGAAAAAGCAGGTGCTGCTGCACCAGCAGGGAGGGCTCCATGAGGTTGCATAGCAACCTGGTGATTCAGGTGGAAGGAAGTCTCACCTGAAGAGACTTCCTCCTGGGGAAGGGTGAAACTGACCTCCCTAATCTCAGTCTGCAGAGAGCATGGAGGAGAAGCAGTAATCTGCTTTGATTGAGGATCCTTTGAGAGTGGATCCAGATGTGGTGGTGAACTGATCTGGGATCTTGGTTAGAGGCAGTGGAATTTTCACGGTGCAGGTAGGGGGGTTAGTAGCATTGTGAGCGCCCTGGGTGGAGGGCTGTTGCGGGCTTCTGTAGCAGGCTCCAGCACTGCAAGGGAGAAGGAAGGTTTCATTGCTCCTTTTGCGGGGTCCTTTGGGCTGGTAGTCTCTGAAGTGTAGATTTCCCTTCGCCCTTTCTTGTGCTGTTTTTTTGGGGTGAATCATGCCAAGGGATGCAGATAAATGTTCCCTGAAGGGGCAAGGGAATTCCGGGGTGAGGCCAGGTCCAGCGAGGCGTACTCCAAGGAGCTGGGGAGGTGGTGCAAGACTAGGTGTGTTAGCTGGTGAGCCTGGTCAGGGAGAGGAGAGCAGCCAGCTGCTTTTGTCCCTGCAGGAGAAACTAGGGGTATGTGAGAATATGATTCAGCAGCTGGCAGCTGCTGTGGTTGGCATTGCTGAGGTGGGGGCAGAGGGAACTGCTGATTCTCCTGTTGCAGATGCCTTGGTATGTCCAGAGGTGCAACAGGGTGAAGAGCTGCAGCAGTTTGAGGGTAATCTCCCCGTGGTGGCAGAGGAGCAGCATGAAGTGCTGCTGGAGGGGCAGGATGGGACTCAGTGTGTGGGGAGGAAGAGAGTTTCTTCTTCTCTTTCCAGGGTGGAGGTGCCTGAACCCAGAAGGCCCCGGAGGCAGCCAAACGAAGGGAAGTCTGATTCAGCACAGGAGCTGGCTGATAGGGTGGAGGCTTTACAGAAGACGATTATGGAACTGGCGGCGAAGTTGCCTAAGCCACGGCCTACCCTGAGATGGTCCTTCACAGAAGTGAGCCACCAGGAGTCACATCAGGTGAGTTGGAGTGCAGGTGCCAGGCTGGGGGATCTGAGGGGTTGCCCTATGTTTGTGGGTCGGTGCACCACAAGCAGGCGCAAGTTAGTTCCGGTGTGGGGCAAAGGTTGGCATGGAAGGGTAAGTGGGTCCCTTGGCTGGGGCAGGCAACTTGCCCTACTGTCCCCTTGCAGTCAGGGAACGACAGCAGGAGGCTGTGGGTGAAACCTTCCATGGCAGTTCCCAGGGCAGTCAGTGGAGGCATTAGTTGTTGTGCAAGCTTTGCCAACTAAATCACAAGGGGGAAAGTGTGTGCTGCATCTGGGGCAGCAGTGTGTGGGCGGCCATCGTTGGGGCTCATTCCTGCAGGGCAAGGGTGTGCTGGGAATCATGTGGTGGGCTGCCAATTGGCTAGTCCACCTAGTGCTGTACAGCATCCATCAGGTTTGGACTGGAAGGGCCACCTCTCAGGCTCAAGGCTGTTGTTGCAGTGGTCTGCTGAGGCAGCAGCCTCCATTGGGAGGTGGTAATGCGGATGTGTCGGTTCCCATTGAGGCTCACCTCCTTCAAGCTAGTGGAAGAAGATTTAGAGGGGGGAAAAATGTGGATCTCTTTGCGTTATTGTACAGCAATCCTATACCAGATCCTAATGACAGGGAGGAAAAGAAGGATAAGGAGTGTTTTAAACGTCCCAAGGTGGACCGTAATTGGTCCAACTGGACAGCGGCGTACTCCATTTATTTAGGGGCGATGGTTCAAGCTTTCTCAGAGAGAGCTGCGGAGCTGATTAAATATCAAAATATCATTCGCAGAGCATTCGACACAGGCTGGCATGTAGCTTGGCTAGTGAATGGTGAGGCATTTCGGCACAGGGCTGCTATCACTCCCGTTTTGCGTTGGGATAGCCACACAAACAATTTGTGGTTGGAGAGCATGAATGATGCTTCCAGTGTCCCGAGGATGGATAGCTGGCATATGCTTGTAAAAAGGGCTGTAGCAACTGTCAATGATCCAGCAGGTGCTGATGAGCGAAAAGGGACTGCAAGTGTTAGTCCATCTTGGGATTTCAATCGTAGGGGAAAGTGTTCGAGAACCCTATGTCAATTTGATCACTCCTGCTCACTTTGTGGGGGCCCCTATGTGGCCTATAGCTGTGCAAACCTCAAGAATTTTATCAAATTCAAGCAAGGCGGGCAGGGCACATCCTCGCATGGCAATTCAGGTGGTGGGGGAGGAAAGGGCCCCAACGCCAGTCAGGCATGAGGCCTTAGAATTAGCGCTGCGGGAGTATCCCAATAAGGTAGTCTAAGTTATGTTGTTGAGGGTTTTCGGGTTGGTTTTCGCATTCCTGCTGTAGGGGTTACCCTATGCAGGACTGCGGCAAATTTGAAGTCTGTGAGGGGTCCGGAGCACGTGGTTTATGCCAAGCTTGGAAAGAAGCATGCGGAAGGGCATTTTGCAGGCCCTTTTGACTCTCCGCCGCTGGACAACCTTCACATATCTCCGTTGGGTGTTGTACCTAAGAAGGCACCAGGAGGGTTTACGCTTATTCACCATCTCTCTTAATCCCAGGGGAGCATTGGAGAAGCCAGCGGGTGGTGCTGGGAGCTGAAACATCGAGCCCCCGGGCCTTGACCTGTGGCGGTCCGCAGAGTTCAATTCTGTCTCCGCTTTTGTTTAATGTATATATGCAGCCCCTGGGGGAGATTGTGAGAGGGTTCGGGGTGCGATATCACCAATATGCTACTCCGCTGTACCTCTCGTTTTCAACCGACCCAGGTCCCGCTGTCTCATTGCTTTCACAATGTTTGGAGGCTGTGGCGGATTGGATGCAGCAGCGCAGACTGAAGCTCAATCCTGATAAGATGGAGGTGATGGTGGTGGGTAGGGCAGGGGAGGTGCCGACCCCTCTGGTGGGGCGGGGGGTGTCTGTCCTCCCATAGCCCAGCAGGTTTGGAGTCTGGGGGTGGTTTTGGATCCGGGCCTCTGTCTGAATAGGCAGGTGGAGGCGGTGGCTAAAGCTGCCTTTCGCCAGTTGTATCTGGTGCGGAGGCTACACCCATACATCTCCGGGCCCGACTTGGCCACTCTTATTCACGCCTTCATCACCTCGAGGCTAGACTACTGCAACGCGCTCTACGTGGGGCTTCCCTTGGTTCTAATTCGGAGGCTGCAGCTGGTGCAGAATGCGGC
>QEPC01005157.1:2539361-2558563 GCA_003113815.1 Sphenodon punctatus
CTGCTGCACCACTACTAGCAAGCGGAGGCAGGTGAGGAATGGGGACCCTCCCACCGTCAGCCGCCACCCCGCTCCTGGACTCCCCTTCATTGTTTGTAATCACAGAACACATGTGTTGTTGGAGGAAAGCTAGAATGGTTGCCAACTGGAAGTTTTTGCTCTACTGACTTCCACTGAACAGCATAGACGCTGTTCGATAAGAGTTTGCTACTGCCTTAACTATAGGTCCACGACCGTGGCCCTATAATAAAAAAAACAACTTGCTGATTTGGGAATAATGTAGCAGTTTGAAAAATTAATTTTAAAACTTTCCATCTGACTTTTAAAGTTTAAGTAACAGGCAAACTGACAGTGACTAGTGTAAAAATTATACATAAGGATATTAATTCACACTTTTATTGTTCCAGCTGTTATCCTGTTAATTGAGATAACCTATTTATTCATAAATAAATTATTCATAGCAAAAAGATGGATCATCAAATCTGATATGTTTAAATATTTTTAATTCAACCACCATATAGGTTTGTGTTTTTTAAACACAATTAGTATTCAGTGACTGAAAATAAAAATCTATCTTCATTGAAACTGCTCTCTGTAACTGCTATAAGCAAAATATTCCCCAATGTGGAAAATTACAATAAGACTGTCTTGCTTTGGTTACATCAGTCTAAGTGTCAATACTAATTGACAGTAGGTATCTTTCACTGTGTTAACAATTATAAAATGTTGGTGATGGTGTCAAATAAAACCTTTAGAATTTGTGATTTCTATCTTCCAGCTTAAATGCAAAAGACTGAATTTTTCTGGAGATTCTAAAGAAACACAGGACCAGGAGTAAAAGCCAAATATTATGTGGTTCTCAGTCTGATCCGGTATGGCACTTATGTTCTTATTAGATATGGAAATTTAAATCATGCCTTCATTAAATTATCTCCCAACAAACAGCAGCAACAAAAAAGTGTGTGCGTGTGTGTCTGTCTCATTTATTTATTTATTTATTTATTTATAAAAACATTTATATACTGCCCCTCCTGCCCAAGGGCAGTTTGGGGCGGTGAACACCAGTAGAAAAATACTAAGAATATAAAATATAACATAATATAAATATCAATTAAAAAAACGTAAAACAACAGAGGCCTGATTAAAAACCCTTGACCCTAAAAGAAACCCCACCTACCCACTGCCTGTCCCCCTCACAAGAGACAGGTTTTGCATTGTCTACGGAAGGAGGGGAGATTCAGAGAGAGGCAAACATCTACCAGGAGGGAGTTCCATAGACATGGTGTGGCCACCGAGAACGTCCTCTCGAATGTTACCACCCGGGAAACCTCCAAGAAGGTGACCCCGGCCAACCACAGGAGCCAACCCAGGACACAAGGGGTGGGGTGGTCTCACAGGTGAGGCCCAAGCTGTATAGGGCTTTAAACGTAATAACTAAAACCTTGAATCGGGCCCGGAAGACTATAGGCAGCCACTTCAGAGAATGGAGCACCGGTATTATGTGCTTCCAGTGGCCTGTCCCCGCAAGGAGGTGGGCCGCCACATTCTGCACCAGTTGCAGTCTCCAGGTCGTTACCAGGGGTAGCCTCATATAGAGTGTGTTGCAGTAGTCCAGTCTCAAAGTGATGAATGAATGGATGATGGTGGCAAGATCAGAGCCTGAGATGTAAGCCCGAAGGTGTTGGACCAGATGTAATTTACCAAATGCACTCCTCGCCACAGCTGCCACCAGGGCATCCAGGTGAAGCTGTGAATTGAGGAGAACTCCCAGAGACTGAACCCGAGGGACCAAGGAGGGACGCACTCCATCAATGATGGGGGCCTCAATTCCCTCGGCCCTTCCCACGATCGTCACCTCTTCTTGTCAGGATTCAGTTTCAGACCGCTCACCCTCATCCAATCCCCCACTGTAGCCAAACACCGAGACTGCTGGGCCTGCGTCCGATGAAAACGAGAGATAAAGTTGGGTGTCATCAGCATACTGATGACACCAAACCTCAAATCCTCTCACGATCTCACCCAAGGGCTGCATGTACATGTTGAACAGGAGAGGGGACAGAATGGATCCCTACGGAACTCCACACGAGATCCTGGAGGGATGATGTGCAATCCCCCAGAACCACACGTGGAGTTCTTCTGGCCAGGAAAGAACAGAATCATCAAGAACAGTTCTGTCTACCCCAGCATGGTCCCACAGGCGCATCACCAACATCTTGTGGTCAACTGTGTCAAAAGCCGCTATGTTTCCTGACAGCAGTTCTTAAATGAGCTCAGTTTACCAATTTGGAGTTGAGACACTTCATATAGAATGCTGTACTTCCCAGCAGTAAGAGCAACTCTCAGCCTGTTTTTATGTCACTAGGCCCAACTGATCAGCAATCATCTCAATCTGCCTTGTTTCAGGATGAAAGTTGGTAACAGAAGGAGAGCACACAACACATGAGAAGAATGTCTGTTGTATAGGAAAACAACGTCTCAGAGATGTCTTGGCCAAAATACAAGATGGCCATTTTGCACACGCATGATCTGGAGGAGGGAGGACGTTGCAGCAAGGGAGTCTGCTGGAGCCCCACCCTCACCACCCAGCAGCAGCAATGTTTCAAACAAGCTCTCGGAGGCCGGTAAGTAGCTCTCCAGGGCCTCAGGGCAAGAGGGTGAACTTTAATTCCAGGTGGCTGCCCTTTTTCAGTATGGCGCAGACGCTGCTGGCACCATCTTAAAAAGGGGCGCATATGCGCACAATAGTCCGGTGGCCATTTTGCGCATGCACAGGGTTTTTGTTTTATAGATCGGTTTGTAGGTTTTTAATTTTTATGGATTTAAGTACAGAACTAAAAACCAAACCCATAATTAAAGTCCATAAAAACCTATAAACCGAAACCAGAAAGGAACAAAATGGAATTTACCCCCTCTGTCGAACCTCTATTCCCCAATACTATAGCCACTCAGTGCTCAAATTACAGGAGAGTTTGGGGGGAGCAGGCCCCCTTACTTCCTTCAATGGCACTTTCACTTTCATTTTTATTTTTATGTGGTTTCTATTGCCTTGAGGGCTACGAAGAATGAAGGAAATTTGGCTTCTGGTGGTCAGGGCTAATGGTAATTGGGAATGAGAGTGTGAGGCTTGCTGTTTTCATTATGTTATCATGTTAAGCAATTCCCAGGGGTAGGTGTTTTCAGGATTGATGCTCAAGCTGTGTTTTAGCCCTGGAAAGTCCAAAGCTAACGCTGTAATGCTCAGTCTCTTGAAGCATAGGATGATAAACTATTTAACTATGCAGCTCCTTGGTGAAAATCTATACAGACCATTTTAGCTACTTATTAGAAGTATTATTTAGTTGTGGTAGTACAGAGAGAACGCAATTGTGGCTCTCTCAAATGTATGTAAAAACACACAATGAAGAGGGCTTACAATCAAAATTTAGCAAAACTCATGCTGGTTATGCATAGTACACTATTACATACCTGAGAAAATATTACATATGGGCAACAAAAATGAAATCAATTATGTAACAATTAATATGCTTGATAATAAAACTATATTTTCAAGGGAGCATCTTGCCTAACTTAGCTGAAAACTCTCCTTTTGGAGCAGCAAGGTCACATAGACTGGAAATTGCAAGAACAAGTTTGGAGTAAATGATATTCCTAAAGGTTTAGTCACAATAATGTTATTGTTTGATCTACATCATTCTCTTGACTAGCTTGATTGTATGCTATCATGGTCACAAAACAGGGACATCACAAAAGTCAGTTCAACCTAACATTTGATCAGTATAATAGAAAACATAATTGGACAAATTCAGGCTTGTGATATTCTCACTAAAACCTTTAGTCTATGCTGTAAAGAAATTTGTAGGCCCTTTTCAACAGTGGTGTAGTTCCAGGGAGCTACAGGCAATGCAAGCTGCTGTACAGACAGAATGCAGACATTTTTACCATTTTGCTTTTCGATCAATAGTTTTTCAGGCAGAAAAACTGATCTTAAACTCTCTTTCTGAAAGCAAATATGCTCCTAGACTCACACCTGAACATCTCAGAACAGCAAGAATGGTTTCATACTTCCATGTCAGTCTTCAAAGCTTGTAAAACATATGTACCCAATGTTCCAACAGCCTTTTTTTTTCTTCCCAGAGTGCTCTAGATTGGTACACAGATAGTTCTCCAACGCTCTTTTGCAAACAATTTTTGCATATATTTTCAGAATAGGCTGCATTTCATAATCTAGATGCTTAAAGCCAAATTAAGGCTCCCATAATGGGAGGCACACTGGGAGAGGCAGAGGTGGTGTACCATCCAAGTGTCGGCTGCCACAATGTCCAGAGGTGTAAAGCAGGCATAACACCTCCAGGGGAGGCATGTGTGCTAACGACTCCTGTAGCAAATGCAGAAGAGATAGTTATTGCCCAACTCTGAGTATACGTACTTATTAAAGGGGGGGAAAAACAAAACCTTACTGCTGAAATGGTGCTGTTCACCCTATGAAAATTTTAGGAAGAGTCTACCAGCAGAGAAAAATACAGAGTGTGCAGTAGTTTTGTGAACAGACTCTAACCAAGTGTTATCTAAGCCCATCTGGGCTCTGGATACATGCCCAACTACATTGCTTTCATGGTGTCTGCTTCAGGTTTCTAGTATGATGCAACACAGTTTGCTAGTGATGAAGCAAAGATTTTAGCCAAGTTCATCGATAAGGATCACAAACTCAACTATTTTCCATTTAGCATGAATAGGATTTTCAGTCAATGGTCACTGAATAAGTATAAATTTATACGTGATTACATAGAGGATGTTCAGGATCTCACCTCTGTCTTCCCTTTAAACCACTTATGTTCTTAATTTCACTACTTATGTTCACTACTTCCTGATGCGATTATTGCTGATCTTTTTCTATTTCTGTTAAATATTATATGGCCTTTTAAAATGTCCTGTCCAATAAACATTCTCATTTTTCTAACTGAACTTTGGTGGTTGACTTTCACTCTTCACACAGGCTGGGCAAAATGCCATTTTTAAGAAATTTGAGTAAATAGAAATTGGAGTAAATAGTTTACATACTTAAAGAAAAGCACATCCCTTTCACAAATTTTGCTATTTGTCATATGAATTTTGAATGGATTTGCCAATTCTAAATTTAGGGAAGGCATAGAACCACAATTCAAGGAACAGCATTTTCCCTGCAATAATGTAACATTGCATCATTTTCTGAGACAGTTTTAATGCTAAAATTTAACCACAAGATTATGCACTGACTGATCATAATCTATGTATTAATATAAAAATTCAACAGTAAACTGTCTAACTGGACTAGGAACTGTGTGTGTTTTAAACCCAATTTAAACCCAATTTGGGCCTGTGCAGCTTAAAGACGACCCGACTACCTATAGTTTTTGAGTGCTCAGTTTTCAAACTTTTTGTGGATATATTGCTGACATCATCATCATTTTAACTGATGTCAGTAATATATGTTACAGTTTAGAAGTGTCCATCCACGAAAACAAAGAGGATGACCTAAAACACATCATCAGGTATTAAAGGAAGTTTACCCAAGGTCGGAGTTGTTTTGAGCTATAAAAAGCCAACATATTACTGAGAGACAGGATCCAAATATTTTACAAAATAGAATATTTTGAAACTTGTATTCTGTTTTTAATTATGACTCCCTCCCTTTTTCTGTTCTCTTCTTTTTCTATTGTCTTCCTTTTGAAAACCCTAAAAAAAAACACCCGACTTGCACTGATTTGTTAAAAAATTCTCTCAAAGCCATTTATTTTAATTTCCACCAATCTCCCACTATATTTGCCTTCAGTATATATCCTCTCCTCATTTCTCCCTCTGAGCCCCAGTCTCTAGATTCCTTTATTTTCCACTCCTCCATGCTTTGGCTCTCTCCCTCTCTTCAGTGGCCTTAAAGCCAACTGATGCCAATGACAGCCTCTCCCTTTACTTCAATGTACTTTGTGAAGAGGTCTTTTTTTTCACACACACTGATGCTTGTCTATTTTGGGATGGATCCACAGTGCAGGTGCATTCTACAAATGGAGAGGAAGGAAGTATTAATATTGACAGCCTTTTAACACCAGAGAGAGAGAGAAAGAGAAAGTAATGCCTACCAGATCGAACAACAGTCTCAACTACTTTATCAATAAGACAAAAAAATTGAAATTTATTTGCTGATCCTATGGTTTACAAGCACAGAGTATCAACTGTGCATCAGAAATATCAACATCATTATAGAGAATGAGACATAACTCTGTATCTAACAAACATCTTGCTACTTTATCATGCCTTTCTACAGCATTAACTATGTAGTAGTGTCCTACTATCAAGCAGAAAAGCATCTGAACAAATGCTTTCCACAAATCCAACATCGGAGTCATTTTATAGATTAGAGAAGCAAATAACTTTCAAGACAACTAATTCATGGGAAGCTTTATCACTTTTGTCAGTTTACAAAGATCCTCAACAGATCCAATTTTCCTGTCAGTCCTTTGTATAATAAAAATCACTAAAATTTTTATACTGATTTATTTTAAAGACACGAATTCAAGGGCCTTTATTTGGAACTATTAAATGCTCCTATTACCTTATAACTACTACTATTGTTTTATTATTTATTTATTTTTAAAAAATTGTTAGCCCACCTCTCCTGCCACAGGCAGCTCGGGGTGGCTGACAATCACTAAAAACATCAAGATAAAACATCATAAGAGGACAAACAACACGTCCGACCCCCCAATACCCAAACTCCCTCGCCCCCCCACCCATCTCCCCTGCCAAAGGCCTGGTGGAATAGCCAGGTCTTACAACTTCTCCAAAAGGAGGGAAGATCCGGGGCCAACCGGGTTTCTACCGGAAGGGAGTTCTACAGCTGCAGTGTGGCCACCGAGAATGCCCTCCCCTGCATGCCCCCCCGAAAAACTCAGGGGACCTCGAGCAGAGTATCCCTGGATGACCGCAGGGGCCGATCCAGGACCCGGGGAGTGAGATGATCTCGCAGATAGGTAGGGCCCAGGCTGTTTAGGGCTTTATATGCCAAGACCAACACCTTGAATCGGGACAGGATTTTGCGGATGTTATGAGAGTAGCTAAAAACTCCCTCTTTGCTACCTGCATAGCTATGGCATAGGCTCGTAAAGTGGCACTATGCCGCAATCTGTCAGCTTCAGCACGCAAATGATGCCACCGTCACTCCAACCTCCGCCCATCTTGCTTCAGCAACTGCAGCTCCTCGGAAAACCAAGGAGGTCTGCAGAGCTGTCGCCTGGGCAGCGGATGCCTAGGAGCCGTCTGATCAGCAGCCTCAGTCAGCAAGATGTTCCACAGCACAAGGTCATCAATGAGATGGTCATCAAGGTCAGACGCTATCTCCACCAGAGCATTCCGAAACCGCTCCGGTTCCATCATCCTCCGGGGTAAACCATCCGAATTGGTTCAGCACCTTTCCGAGGGCAGACATGCGCCAGGAGCCAGGCCTGCAGGAGGTAATTCATCATTCATAAAGTGATTTCAGTGCTCTAAGTGCTTTACAAACCTACTCTAGTGCACCTTCACAACCCTGTTCATTATTATTTCCATTTTGCAGATGGAGAACTGAGGCCAAGAGATAGTGACTTGCCCAAGGCCACCCAGTGAGTACAGAGCTAGGACAACATTTGAACTCAGGTCTGCCAGGTCCAAGTTTAAACCTTATCCACTAGGCTACTTTTTTCTTCTTCTTCTTCTTCTTTTTAAAAAAAGAGTCTGTATTCACATAGCAATTTCTCCAATTAAGCTGTATGAGAAGTATTAACACTTAAAACCATATTACCCATACTCTCTTTTTTGAGGGAACTATTGCACACACTAAGTATTTTTAGGTGAACTGCCTCTCCATCTGAAGACCTTCAAAATAATAATTACCAAAAACAGTCTTATCTTATGAGTCCAGTGTTTTAAAATATGTACAATAAAATTCAACTTCACACACAGCGGCATCAAGCAAGCAAATGATGTATTTTCATTAAAAGGGTGGGAAACAAGGCAGGGCCAGTGTACAAAAGAACAGGGTGCAGCTCTTTGTAAGTGTAGACTTATTCATTTAACATCTACACTTATTCAAAGAAGTTACCATATTCAGAGACAATGCTACTTGAAATCACACACATCTGACTGATAAAAGCATTAGTAATAAAATCACCATGAAAATGTTTACCAAAAATATAGTTTTAGGTTTTATTTTATTTGCATCTCTACAAAGCATCATTCCCTCTTAGTGAGCGTATAGTGGTATTTCCAGGTTACTTTGCATTCGTTAGTAGGTCTAAGAGAAGTTCTTGTAAAAGCAACTACATTTTCCATGGAGTAAATCTTTCATTCTACAATTATTTAGAATTACTCAGATTACTTGCTTAAAGTTAATTTAAAAAAACTAAAACAGCTCAGTGTTTTTCCTTCTCCTCTTTAGCAATGAACTAGCATGAATGACACTGAGTGAAAGACTGTTGCATCACACATCCAGTAAATGACAAAAATTCCCATGACTGCATGCTTACACAGACAAAAAATAAGAAAAAATAATTAAGCTACTATCTAACAAAGCTTCACAGCCAATGTAAATCATGTGTCTTTGCACAGAGCCTCAATTCACACTTCCAGCACAAGCAGAGTTTTAGTTGTCATCTCAGTGGTCTGTTTCCCCACATTTCATTGCCTTCAATTATTTTGCACATTCTTTAAAAAACTGATTTTTGCTTGCATTTACTGTGTTGTGCTTGTAGTCATCTTTCTTGGCATTTCGGTTCTGAGACGTTTCTGGGGAAATAACTTGACTAGTATACTTTTCAAAATGTTTTAAATATCCTGGAAATGCAACAACCCATGGTATATTATGTATGTATGTGTTTCTCAGAAATGTTGTTTCTCCGTTTTTGCAGAATAGATTCTATAGCTGCTGTGTATTAGTAAGATTTGCATATTTGCAGAGTTATAGAAATAATAAAATATTAAGACAGAGCTAATATAGATTAGGAAGATGAGTAAAATATTTGCCACACAAACAACTGTATTTGAACAATCAATGGAATTCTGTTACATAAAGAGGTATAAACGTCTGACTCTGGCATTTTTTGTCTTCCTAAGTGACATACATTTAAGGTTACCACCCGGCCGGTATTTAACCAGCATGGCCATTTTTGGGATGCTGAGGCCGGTTGCTGGTGCAGGGCTTTTTTACCAGTAATATAAAAGCTGGTATAATTAAGCCTCTGGGGAGGGAGCTCATAGCTCAAGGTTGCCACAGTCCCTGATACCACAGATCCATTCCTTCCTGCCCTCAAGTTGTGCCCTCCTGACTCTCCATCCCATTTAAAGCTACGCTGGGGAGGGGGCTGAGGAGCAGCACCTACAGCAAGGGCTAGTAGAAGTGGTGGCTGGCTTGGCTCCTACGCTGGACTGCTCACTGCTGCTGCTGTCTCCTCCACAAGGAGCTCCACGTGACTCGGGATCAGCTGCCCTGATGGGTTGTGCCTGAGAGTCCACCCCCCAGTATAAACGTGCTGCTCCAGGCAGAGGAGGAGGAGGCTGCAGAGGTGGTGATGGTGACCTCCAGTATGGCTGCAAAAGTACGGTGGGGTGGGGTGGGGAGATCCTAGCAACCAAGTGGGTGGTGGGAACCTGGCTCAGTTGGGGGAGTAGCTGAGGGGCAAGGGAGGCAGGGTCAACTCCCCTTAATATTATTGGTGGGTAGTAGAATCAGATACCCCTTCTCCACATCCCAAAGTTTGGCTAGTAAGGGGCACTTGGGCAACCTTAGGATGGAGAAAGGAGACTGCTTTTCCTACCATGCTCCGTCACGGCTCCTGTGGTCAGCTGGGAGCGCCCTCCTGTGGGTTTCACCTGTTACTTTTATTTGTACAACAGGGGCACGCAGGGGGCGTTCTCAGTTGCCGCCCCAATGTTGTGGAACTCTCTCCCCCTGGAGGTCTGTCTGTGTCTGGGCCTGAGCATCTTTCGGAGGCAGTATAAAAATTTTCTTTTAAATAAAGCATTTGGCAGGCGGGGATAGGGATTATGTAGGAGGTTGTTGGGAGTTGGGGATTGGAGTGGGTGAGGTTTTTTGTTTTTAATGTTGATTGATTTGGCGGGAGACAGATTGGAGATGCTGCTAGTATATTGTGCACCTACCTTTACAGCAGCATCCCTATACGCTCTGACAGTGCTGGTGTCGGAGGTGGTATTGCGATCCCCAAAGACGCTTGTCTTGGGGGACTTCAATATTCACGCCGACACCAGTCCTGGTGGGGTGAGAGTTCATGGCCGCCATGACAACCATGGGCCTGTCTCAAATAGTCACCAGCCCAACGCATGATCGGGGGCATACTCTGGATCTGATTTTGTACATCGGCTTTGAGGCAGGGGATCCACTGGTGGTGGTGGTGGTGTCAGTGGAGCCCTTGTCATGGATGGATCAATATCTCCTTCGGGCCTGTCATCCGATGCATGTCTGCCCCCGGAGAGGTTCCGGAATGCTCTTAGAGAGTTACCCTCTCATCTTGATGACCGACCACTTGATGACTCCTTGCTCTTTGGAAAATCTTGCTGACTGAGGCCACTGATCCAACAGCTCCTAGGCGTCCGCTCCCTAAGCATCGGCACCGCATGCCTCTCTGATTCACAGAGGACCTGCATCAGCTGAAGTGGGAAGGGCAGCAGTTGGAGCGACAGTGACACTGTTTGCACGCTGAAGCTGAACGACTGCGATATAGAGTCAGTTTACAAGGCTATGCCATGGCTGTGTGGGCAAGCAAAGAAGGGGTTCTTTGCTGCCCTTATAGCAGCTGCGAAGTCTCGTCCAGAGCTTTTACGGGTGGTGAAGGGGCTGGTTGGTCCGGCCTCCCTCCACCTGGAACTGGAGTCTTCCAGTGCCCACTGTCACATGCTTGTTGATTACTTTGCGGATAAAAATCACTTCGATCCACCACAACTTCGATGCAGTACTTGGCACGATAGGAGAACCAGAGGTTACAGAAGCCCCATCCTTATGGTTTCATAGGATCAATTTCAATGGGTGTCGCCCACTGATGTGGAGGATGTTCCTGGGGTGGTCAGAGCCACTTCTTGTGAACTGGACCCATGCCTGTCCTGGATGATCAAGGCCAGCTGGAAGATGCTGGGGCCACTGGTGGCAGGGGTGGTCAATGCCTCCCTTCAGGAGGACAAAATGCCGGGCTGCCTCAAAGAGGCAGTGGTGCAGCCTCTGCTCAAAAAAACATCACTTGACATTGACTCCCTCGCCAGCTATCGGCCAATCTCTAACCTTCCTTTTTTAGGGAAGTTTATTGAACAGGCTGTGGCTCGGCAGCTGCAGGAGCATCTGGACAGCACCAGTTTTCTAGATCCCTCGCACTCCGGCTTCATCTGGGATATGGCACTGAGACTGCACTTGTGGCTTTGGTCAACGACCTCCACCAGGAATTAGACCAGGGTTAGCCAATTCTGTTGTTTTTGTTAGATCTGTTGGCTGCTTTTGATACCGTTGACCACCAGATGTTGGTGACTTGTTTGCAGGACCAAGATGGGATGGACGGGATGATTCTCTAATGCTTCTGCTCCTTCCTGACCGGGAAAACTCAGTGGGTGATGCTCGGGGATTGTTCTTTATCTCCCCGGTGCAGTACTGCAAGGTTCTGTTCTGTTCCCTCTCCTGTTCAACGTGCATATGTAGCCATTGGGCGAGGTCGTGACACTGTTTGGTGTTCAGTGTCATCAATATGCGGATGACACACAACTCTGCCTCTCTTTTTCATCCAACCCAGACCCAGCAGTCTCGGTGCTTACCCGGTGTCTGAGGGCTGTGGGGGACTGGATGAGGGTGAGTTGACTGAAGATGGATCCCAACAAGACGAAGATGATGCTAGTGGGTAAGGCAGTGGGCGTAATGCCTCATCATTGATGGGGTTTGTCCCCCACTGGTACCTCAGGTTCGTAGCTTCGGGTGCTCCTCGATTCCCAGCTTTGCCTGGATGTCCAGGTGGAGGCTGTGGTGAGGAACATGTTTAACCAGCTACATCTGGTGTGGTGGCTTCAGCTGTACGTCTCGGACGCCAACCTGGCCACTATCATCCATGCTTTCATCACCTCAAGACTGGATTACTGTAACCCGCTCTACATGGGGCTACCTATGGTGACGGTTTGGAGGCTTCAGCTGGTACAGAATGCGGTGGCCCATTTCCTGACAGGGACAGGTTACCATGAGCACATTACACCAGTGCTCCATGCTCTGCACTGGCTGCCTACAGTCTTCCAGGCCCGATTCAAGGTGTTGGTGCTTACCTATAAAGCCCTAGGCTCTACCTACTTGTGGGACCATCACTCCTCGAACCCTGGATTGACCCCTGCAGTGCACCGGGACCACCTTTCTTAAAAGTCCCCTGGGTATCTCAGGGTGCAACTATGGAGAGGGCGTTCTTGGTTGCCGCACCTAGGCTGTGGAACTTCTTTCTGGCAAAGGCCTGGGTGACCCCAGACCTCTCCTCCTTTCAACAAGACCTGCAAGACCTGGCTTCTCCGCTGATGGTTAGGGTGGTAGGGTTTTTATGTTTTTTTCAGTAACATCCCTCATATGGATGATATTGTTTTATTTATTGTATTTATTATATTTTAATGTTGTATTTTGTATATTTATTTTATGACTTGTTAGCCACCTCAAGCTGCTTTAACAGGAGAGGCAGGGTATAAATTATATAAAATAAATGAACTGTATTTTATGCTTGTTGTAAGCCACCCTGTGTCTCTGTGGAAGTGCAGGGTAAAAATGTTACTAAATAAATAAACCAATAAACTATGGGGCTAATACTACTACTACTACTTACCATTTCTAAAGCTTAATAGACGTTTGCAGTCCTGTGCAAATATAAATTTATTTATTAATTTCATGACACTTTTAGCTCGCTCCCTCCTGCACAAACAACAGCTCGGGGTGGCTCACAAAGCAACATTCCAAATATAAAACTGTTCAGTAATTAAAATCAAAAGCATAAACATGTATAACACTCATTAAAGACGGAACAAAATTCCCCACCCTTCCAGGCCCTCCCCATCTCCCTCCCCAAAGGTCTGGCGGAACAGCCAGGTCATACACTGTCTCCCAAAAGAGGGAAGTTCAGGGGCCAGGTGGGCCTCCAACGTGAGGAAATTCCACAGCCTAGGAGCGGCCACCAAGAACGCCCTCCCCATTGTCGCCACCCGGGAGACTCAGGGGACTTTGAGTCGGGCGTCCCTCAAGGAAAAGTTCGGATGAGTTTGGGGGCGGGAAAAACGTGACTTTGGGTGGGAAAAACGTGACTGGAAGGGGGAGGCAGCTGATGAGCAGACTTCCTGGCACCAGGGGTGGATTCAGGGCCAATAATACCAATACCGAAAAGAAATCGGTTTCGGTACCAATAGCACTTTTTTGAATGTTCGGCCGAGTTTGGACGAACCGAACTCCACCGAACCAAACAGCCAAACCCGAACTCGGGTTTTGAACTGAACGACCGAACATCCGAACAGCGTTCTGTTCGTCCATCCCTACAAACTATATAAGACATGGATGTGGACTCCTTGTTGGGATCTGTTCGTGCCACTACCTGTGAGCAAGATCCATGCCCGTCCTGGCTGGTGAAAGCCAGCCAGGAGACGTTACGGCCGTTGTTGGCTGGGGTGGTTGGTGCCTCCCTTCGGGAGGGCAGGGTGCCTGACTGCCTAAAAGAGGCTGTGGTTAGACCCCTGCTCAAGAAACCATCTCTTGACGCTGATGCTCCTGCCAGTTATCGGCCGGTCTCTAATCTTCCCTTTTTAGGGAAGATTATTGAACGGGCTGTGGCACGACAGCTCCAGGAGCATCTGGACCACATCGGTTTCCTTGATCCCTCCCAGTCTGGGTTTCGGCCTGGGTATGGTACGGAGACGGCATTGGTGGCCTTGGTTGACGATCTCCGTCTGGCGTTGGACCAGGGTCGTCAGACCTTACTGGTCCTGCTAGACCTTTCGGCTGCATTCGACACAGTCGATCATGAGGTGTTGGTGACTCGCCTGCGGGACCGTGCTGGAATTGGCGGAACGGTCTTGGACTGGTTTCGTTCATTCCTGGCCGGGAGAACTCACCGGGTGGTCTTGGGGGAGTGTACGTCTTCCCCCCGGGACCTCACGTGTGGAGTCCCACAGGGTGCCATTCTGTCCCCCCTCTTGTTTAACATCTATATGCAGCCGTTAGGGGAGATCGTGAGGGGGTTTCAGGGCATGCAGTGTCATCAGTATGCTGATGACACTCAGCTCTACCTCTCCTTTTCCACCGACCCAGGCCATGCAGTCTCCTTATTTTCCCAGTGCCTGTCAGCTGTGGGGGCTTGGATGAGGTTGAGCCATCTGCAACTGAATCCTGACAAGACGGAGGTGATGTTGGTGGGCGAGGGCTTGGGGAGCCTGGGGGTGGTTGAATCTCCTCTTGTTGGGGGGGTTCGCCCCCCCATGGTGTCTCAAGTGCGGAGTCTGGGTGTGCTCCTTGATTCGCGGCTCAGCTTGGAATCTCAGGTTGTGGCCGTGGCGGGGAGTGCGTTTCGGCAGTTACATCTTGTCCGGCGGCTTCGGCCGTATCTCTCAGACTCCGACCTCGCCACTGTCATCCATGCCTTCATCACCTCGAGGCTGGATTACTGCAACGCGCTCTACGTGGGGCTGCCCGAGAAGCTGGTCCGGAGGTTGCAGCTGGTGCAGAATGCCGCGGCCCGTCTCCTGACGGGGGCGGGTCGCAGGGAGCACATGACACCAGTGCTCCGGGCTCTGCACTGGCTGCCTATAAAGCACCGGGCCAGGTTCAAGGTGCTGGTTTTAACCTTTAAAGCCCTTCACGGCCTAGGCCCTGCCTATCTGCGGGATCGCCTCACTCCCCATGTACCCGTGCGACCCTTGAGATCGTCCGTGGGAGCCTTTTTGGAGGTTCCCCGGGCGAGGCGGGTGGCCACCGATGTTAGATCTTTTTCGGTGGTCGCCCCTGTGCTGTGGAATTCGCTTCCGGAGGAGGCTCGGCTGGCGCCCACTCTCCTGCTGTTTCGGCGTATATGTAAGACCTGGCTGTTCCGTCAGGCTTTTGGCGGGGGGTAGGGGTGGGGTGGGGCTGGGGATAGGGATGGGGGTTTTCCCCATGTAGTGTATTTTAAATTGTTTTAAAATTTTATTATTGTTTTAAATGAAATGCTGTTCGTCGCCCCGGGCTGCCCTGTGGGCAGGAGGGGCGGGATATAAATTTAAAAATAAATAAATAAATAAAAAAATGGATACAGACAGTTAAAACCAAGGCAATAAATGAATCATGGACTACAGGGTGCAGTTTATTCAGTAATTGAATTATTCTGACTAAGATCATCGTTTATGATTGGAATCATGATTTAAAGGCGACCTCAAAGAGGTGGGCTTTTAAGCAGGACGTGAATATGGATGGGGAGGAGGCCAGGAGCACCACCTCAGGAAGAATGTTCCAGGCATACAGTGTAGCAAGGTGAAAAGCATGGACTCAGGATGGAACCGGCAATGGAAGAGAAGAGCGTGAATGGAGATCACAAGAAGGGTTGTAGGGGGAGAGAAGGGAGGAGAGGTAGTAAGGGGCTGCAGAGCGAAGACACTTATAGGTAAACAGAAGAACATTGAACTGCATATGGAAGCAGATGGGGAGCTAGTGTAGTGACTTGAGGAAGGGAGTTACATGGTTTTAATGGTGTGCAAGGCAGAGTCTTGCTGCTGAATTTTGAATAGATAGATGGTTCAGTGGGAGACCTGCAGGAAGCTGGTAACAACAGTCTAAGAGTGGCTGTAACCTCAAATGGGCAGAGTTGCCACCTGTCTGTGCATTGTATGGACAGATCATATTTTTTATGAATTTGGAGGGGCCTGGCTCTATAACCGGGGTGGGGAACCTTTTCCCTCCTGGGGGCCACTTTGAAAATTAGTACATGCTCTGAGGGGCACGTAGAAGTTGGAGGCAGAGGCACTTAAGGGATACGCTCAAGAAAAGGAAGGTCCAGATCATGAATCTGTGCCATGCATTTGTCCCCTATCCTTGTGTGCATACACTCATCTCTGCTCCCTTACCCTGAGCTAAGATTTTCAGTCCTGGGGGATAGGAACTAGATCGAGGCGCCATATTCAGGAACTGGAAAGGGGCCAAATACAAACTTGAAGAGGGGTGCATTTGGCTGCTGGACCTGAGGTTCCCCATCCCTGCTCTATAATCTCTCCCCTTCACCCTAGCTAGGCCTCTCCCTATTTCAGCTTGCTCAGAGGTGACAACTCTATGTCTCCGCAGCCTCCATGATAGACTGAACCAACTGCCCCGTGCTGCCCTGTCCTGGGAAGTGTATTCCCAAGGACAGAAGAGGCATGTATTTAGATTAAAGTACAATACATTTTTGAGCATTGTGTGGCACATATTTTTATAGTTTCTATGCCCTCTTCTATAAGACGGTGTTTTAAGGAACTATTCCTTAGGGTTGTTTTTTTTTTAAAGGAAAATTTGGAGATTTACCTGGTGAATTTTCCTTCTTGTCTATGATGCAGGCAGGCAGTCCTCTGCCAAAAGTCGCTCCTCTCCCAGAGCTATAGGCAGGGCCCAAAGCCTTGATGACCAGCCTGAGTAAGGGGGAGGAGCCACCCCAGCTTTGCCACCCTGAATTGAGACTATCAAAGCTTATAATGAAACTATTAACAATAAATATGCTAAAGACAGCAACAGATAAAAGGATATATAAGGAGCTGCCTAACTGAATCAGACTAATGGTCTATCTTAGCCCAGTAGTGTCACAACCTGACACAGCAGCAGGGTTTCAAATCGGCTCTCCAGGGTCTTCGGCAGAGGTCTCACCGCAGGCACGCTACCAGAGATCCTGGGGATTGAACTTGGGATCTTATACATGCAAAGCATGCACTCTACTATCTGAGCCACAGCCCACCCCCGCAAAGAGCCAAACTGAGAACCAAAGGCTGAGAGTCTGTGAACTGACTCACAACTATAAAAAACAAAAGAAGTTGGATAGAGGTGAAATTCCTAATCTTACTATGGTCAGCAGTATGAGTGGTTGGCATGAAACAGCAGGAATTTTTGCAAGACAAAAGCTGTCACTAATACGATCCAATGCATCCCGATACAAATGCATCGCTTAGTTAACCCCACCAAGACTGGTTGTTTCTGGGAAGATGCACACCAAGCCGCAAAGGCTTTCCAGATGGAGTTATAAATGCGGTTTGTGGAATCCCGATGTGATGCTAAGAGGGCATTCAGAAGCTGATTTGAGTACACAAAGGAGCTTAGCTGTTACCTCAGTCTCCAGGTGGTGAGTTGCAGATTGTTGAGGCCCTGGTGTTTCATCGGGCTCTGGGTTAGTATGTATTTCTTTTGTGGCAGCAGGAGGCCTGGGGCAATCTGTAACCGTTTGATTGTCAAGTACCACGGTTTTCTCGGACAGGGAGGGGCTACCAGGACCACTTCCGCATGTTGTGTCCGTTTCTTCTCAGCACTGTTGACAGGAGTGGTATTGCTGGAAAGACGTAGAGAAGTTAACGGAGCACTGTTGTACTAGCGCATCTGTGCCTTTTGCACCTGGGTCTTATCTCAACATGGTTGGATGCACTTGCAAAGAGATCCAATGCCAGGGTCCCCCACTTAATGGTTATCATAGCGAAGGCCATTGGACTCGGACACCGTTTTCCTGGATCCATGATCTATCTGCTGAGCCAGTCAACTTGGGCACTGGACTTCCCTTGAACACGCCTCACTTTCAGAGACAAGAGATTCATTTCCGCCAAGGAAAACAAGGAGTGCACCTTGTGGAGGGCTTGCGATTTTGTACCCCCTTGCCAATTGATGTAGGCCATGGCCGTAGTGCTGTCAGTGTATAAGGACATGCCAGTCCTGGAACTTTGGCGAACGTGCCATTGGACAAGGTGGCTCACCCTTAATTCCAGTCAGTTGATGTGTTGGGTAGATTCGGTTGAGCTCCACTTGCTTTGGTCCCCCATCCACCTTGTAGTGGGTTTGCCACACCTAGAAGACTCGCATCAGTCATAATCAGCATTCTGTTTGGCTCCTGAATGGGAAGACCCTTGGTGTACTAATCCTTTTTTTTTTTTTTTGTATAATATTTTTATTCTGTTTTTCAGGTAACAATTATTAACAACTTACACACTTTCTTCTCCTTTTGGTTGAGGACCTTGGTTACAAAATCGGTCCCAGCCTAATATTGTTTTAGTGCGTCTTGTCACATTCCATATTTATGTAACATTAAACAATTAACATTCCCTATATCTTTGTTATACATATTGACATTTTAGGTTGGTTCATGTTAATTTCTTGTTCCAAGAGGCTCCATATGTTATTCCAGACGGAGTAAAAACTGTTGAGGTTTTGACGAAGTTCTGCTTGCACCCGCTCCATGGTGATGGTATGCCAAACTCTGTAAATCCATTTTTTGTAGGACGGCTTTTTTCTTGCTTTCTAATTACACACTATTGTGTGTATGGCTGCCAATCTAAGCTGTTGGCAGGCTTGTGTCCCTTCCTGATTTATTTGCAAGTCGGGGAAGATGCCCAGCATTGTGGTGTCCGGTGTCTTCGGTATTTCACAGTTCGCCACTTTGTTCATTTGGGACCACACTTTATCCCAGAATTTCTTCACATATGAGCATTCCCACCAACAATGGAGCCATTTCGCTTCCTCTCCGCACCCCTGCCAGCACTCTTTAGGGTAATCTTTGTTCATTTTGTTCAATTTGTATGGAGTGAGGTACATTCTGTAGATTACTTTTACCTGTGGTTCCAGTACTGACTCTGGGTGACTTCAGACGTTACGAGATCACGCTCAACCACACTGAACCACGCTCAACCCCCCCCTGGGGCCAAAGGGCCCTGAACGTCTGAACGGCGTGCGCCAGATGTTCATCACGCTCAATACCCACATGGGGTCAGGTTCAACCACGCTTCCCGGGCTAGCCGGGGGAAGGTCCCGGGAAGCGTGGGAAAACGAACCCCCACCGGGAACCAAGGAAAAGTAACGTCTGGACGCCAATCCCCGAGTGGAACGGAACGAAACGAGCCCCCGCCGGGGACGAGGCACGCTGCGTCGCTGCCGGGCAACCAGCAACAACACAAGCACCGGAGGAAGATTTAAAGCGAAATCAGCAGCAAGCAAGCGTGGT
>QEPC01005157.1:2571030-2595757 GCA_003113815.1 Sphenodon punctatus
TTTTCTCTCCACCCCTGACTGTCCTTTTCTTTGCCTCTGTTCAGTTTGCAAACTTGTCTCTCAAGTTTTTGTTCTTAAATTTCTCCAGCTCCTCTTCCTTCATAAAGAATAGTCTCTTGCCCTGATAAGTGAATGTCAGCTTTGCTGGGTAATATACCTGGGCCTTGATGCCTGCCTTGCCTAAGGATTCAATCTGGCTCCTCCAGGCCTTTCTCCTCTGAACTGTTTCCATTGCCAGATCAGGGTAGATGGAGATTTTTGCTTCTTCAAATATTAGTTCTTTGACTTTTCTTGCCTCCCTTAAGATGTTCTCTATGTCTGAGTAGCTCAGTAGTTTGGCAATTATTGCTCTTGGGGGGAACTGATCTTTTGGCTTTGGCCTGAGTGAATGGTGGGCCCTTTCAATTTCCACAGAATGTAACATGGGGCTCCCTGGGAATATGTTCTTTAAAAGCTCATACAGAAGCTCTGTCATTCCATTTTTCTCCTTTCCCTCTGGGATCCCCATTATGCGCAGGTTGCTTCTTCTAGACCTGTTTTCCAGGTCTTCTACTTTATTCTTTAGGTCCTGCATTGCCACCTGTGCCCCTGGTACTTTTTGTTCAACATTATTCCCCCAGTCTTCTTGGTCACTTATTCTTTGCTCTATTAAATCCATCCTTTTGTTTATTCCCTCCACCTGACCCTTTAGTCCTTCTAGCATATCATTTGTTTTGCTAATTCCGTTTTTGTTAATTGATAGATCTTTCTTTATGGACTTTAACAAGTCCAATACTTGCATTTGGGCCTCTGTCTTCCTGCGAGTCCTTTTCTGTTGCGCCCGCCATTTTGAGCTCCCCCGCTTCTCCTCTTCTCGTGCTACAACGCGGAGTGCTGGGTCGCTCCAAACTTAAAAATTTTTCTCTTTTCTTTTCGGCACACATGCCTTGTGAGTTACGCCGGGGTTCTGCAGCTTTTTTGGGAGAGTTCTAGCTGTTTCAGGTGCGCTGCTGCATTAGGCCCGCCGGGAGCTCAGCCGAACGCGACCTGCTGCCTCGGCATGCCCACGTGACCTGTGCACCAATCCTTCTGAAGTCACCAATGGAGGACGCTCCTGACAGCTCAGTATCTTGACTATGATTCAGTTTGGCAGTTATTTGACTCTACCATTGTAGGAAGATGTGTTAAAGTGGTCACAGATAGAGATGGGCCCAGGGGATTGTCTCCGTGCACTCCGATAAGACGGAGGTGGTGATGGTGGGGAGAGCAAGGGAGGTGTCGGCCGCCCTGATTGGGGGGGTTCGCCCCCCCCATAGCTCAGCAGGTTCAGAGTCTGGGGGTGATCCTGGATGCAGATCTCTGCCTGAAGTGACAGGTGGAGGTAGTGGAGAAGGCCGTTTTCTGCCAGTTATATCTGGTGCGGAGGCTGCGTCCGTACGTCTCCGGCCCAGACCTGGCCTCCCTCTTCCATGCCTTCGTCACCGCGAGGCTGGACTACTGAAATACGCTCTACGTGGGGCTGCCCTTGTTCCAGGTTCGGAGGCTGCAGCTAGTGCAGAATGCGGCGGCTCGGCTCCTGTCGGGGACGGGCCATCGGAAGCACATAACACCTGTGCTCCGGACTCTGCACTGGCTGCCAATAGCATGTCGAGTCAGTTTCAAGGTATTGGTGTTAATCTATAAGACTCTTCACGGTCTGGGCCCCTCGTACCTCAGGGACCGCCTCACCCTCCATCCCACAGAGCGGCTCCTTCGGTCTGCGGGGATGCCTTCTTGGAGGTCCCCCATGTTAAGCGGGGAGACACAATGGAGAAGGCATTCCCGGTGGCCAGGCCGCGCCTTTGAAATTGCCTCTCAGAGGAAGCTTACCTTACCCCAAACCTTTTAACATTCCGGCGAATTTGCAAGACCTGGCTGTTCGCCCAGGCCTTTGGCGGGGAGGGGGGGTTGGGGGGGGGGTTATCTCCCGCCTCCCTTATTTATTTATTGTATTTTTTACCCTAGCCTGTTTTATTGTTGTGATTTTATGTGTGTTTTAATATATTTTTATAATTGCATTTTATGTCCTTGGAATTGTTAGCCACCCCGAGCTGCTCTCAGGAGGAGCAGGATATAAATAAATAAATAAATAAATAGATAAAGTGAAGCAGAGGTATCTTTGGTATGCTGGGCTGATTGGACTATGGAGGTACACTTCCAATAAATCTATGGAGGCTATGTAGTCTCCTGGGCTATTTTCAGACTTTACGAGATCACGCTCAACCACAGACAATCCCATGGTGGGGAATGGTCCAGTAACGTCTGTTTGATGCCCGCCAGAGGTTCAACACAGTGAACCTCTGGTGGGAATCAAAATAATCACGTTTTCGAGGATGGCCCAGGGACCATCTCCAAAAGCGTGGTCAAATTGATGATTCCGGGCTGTGGTCAATACCCCGGGCGGGCGGGCGCCGCGGCCGCATTAGCCGTTGCGCCCGCCCGTCTCCCAGAGGGCGGGCAGCCTCGGGAGCGTGGGGGGGCGGGGCTGTGTGGCCGCACATTGCGCCGCACAGCCCCACCCTCCCCCAGATTCCCCGCCGGGATCAGCCGGAACGTCTGCTGGCCGTGACGGTTTGATTCCGGCGGGAATTCAAAAGGGTGATTCCGTGACGGGGCCAAAGCCACCCCATCATGTCTGAAATCACCCCTGGTTGTATAGCGAGTAGCGTTGAGCCTAGAGTCTCTATTCTCAACTTTTTTTTTGTTTCACTAAACGGTATAGATATTTTAGGTGCCTGAGAATCTTTGTTCAACTGGTACTAGTTCTATAGTCATTATTTCTACTAGATGATGTATGGCTGCAATAATTGATTATTATTGTCTGTCCCGCCTGTGGTTAACATCTGGCAGGTGGGAGGAGACATGACACCACCGCCAATGGCCGTGCTGGGGTAAGTGTGGCTACGGGTGTTGGTGTCACGTTTGAAAATACCCGCTGGTTCCTATTGCTTGCACTGAGAACTGAGCAGCATCTGGAGTCGCATCTGCACTGAAGGAGGCTTTTACAGACAACTTTTTAAGGCCATCTTTTATTTCCTGGGTGGGGCAATCACATTAAGATCCTTGATCCATAGAACAAGAGCACTGGAGAAGACTGAGGTTGTTGCGGCCATTCTGCAGGCTGCAGACGAGACCTCAAAGTTTTGCCTTAGAACGGCTCTGATCCAGCAGACCTTCTTAGAGTGCCTTCCCCATCAGTGGGTAATACTGAGGCCTCGGCCAGATCGGAAGTCCCTGCATCCACTTTTGACAAACTGAAAAAGTGGTAGTCCCTTGGGACTCAGGAAGGGAATACATTTTCTTTTAGCTAGGGCAGGTAAGCCATATTGCTTGGCTGGTTGCAGCCACTCTTGATTTTAGCAACTTCATGTATAAAGATGGTAGTGGCAAGCAAGACTCAGAAAATGTAATGTCTAGTTTTCCCTCCCTGAGGGAGAGAAAAAATTGAATCCTGAACCTACTCTGCTGGAGGCAGAGTGGCTCTTCCCCCTGGCTCAGACTACCAGTCAAAGTTTTGGATCCTGCCTATACCTCTGGGAGAGGAGCGACACCCAGCCCAGGACTGCCTGCAGAATAGACAGACAAAGACGACTTCCAGGTATCCACGGTGTATATGCACGCTATTGAACATGGATTAGAATCTTTGTGTGCATGATTGGTACATGCAAATTCATTAATTTACATATGAAAATTAATAGGTCAGTACTTTCTCTTAGGAAAGGTCGTAACCCTACCTACATTAAGACTATCACAATCCTGCCAGGTGCGTGCCATGCAAAATGGTGGCACATTAATTCAGCATGAGATAAGGGTGTGCAACATCACTTGGAATATCACACCGTAATACCAAAAATTCAAATGTACCTCTGATTATTTTTTGTTAAAACCAAATAAAGCTGCAGGCCCAGATTATGTAACGGTAGGGATGCTCCAGGCAGTTCCTCAGTGGTGGGCGTCTATACTAAGCAAAGTGTTTTAAAACATCAGTGTCTACAATAAGATCCCTGTTTCCTGGCAGCAGAGCTGGATCGTCCCTATTTTTAAGAAGGGACTTGGGTCTGATCCAGCCTGCTACCGGCCAATAAGTTTATTGTCTGTGGTGGGAAAGCTTTTCGCAAGAGGTGTACTGAAGAGCTTGGAAAAATGGGTGGAAGGTCAATCAGTCATACCACAGGAACAGTTCGGATTTGGTAAAGGGAAGTCTACAATGGACTGCTGTTATATCTTGCAACACCTAATTCACAAATATCGGAAGATCAGGAGGGGCAAACTATTCTTGGCTTTTGTTGACCTCACAAAGGCCTTTGATTCTGTCCCTTGGGCTAGGCTTTGGGGCAAATTATTGGCATTGGGAATCAACGAAAAGTTGTTGCTATTGCTAACACAACTATATTCCAACACTCAGGCGAGAGTAAAGACAGGCCCAAGAAATCAGCTGAGTGGGGATATTAACATTAAAAGAGGGGTCAGGCAGGGGTGCGTGCTGGCCCCCTGTTGTTTAATATTTATTTAGCAGACCTTGTCAATTTTATGAAGTCTGAAAACACCCATGCTCCTAAAGTTGGGGACTATTCTCTCAACATACTGCAATTTGCAGATGATATAGTCCTCATCTCACAGAATGCGATCGGGTTCAAGCATCTGATTTACAAACTGGAAGAATACTGTACATCAAATGGGCTGGTGGTTAATTCCCAGAAGTCAAAGATCATGATGCTGGGAACCCGTAAGGCCCTGTTTAAATGGGAGGTCGGGCAACAGCCACTTGAGACAGTTCAGACATTTACCTACCTTGGAGTAACCTTTTCATCGAACGGCTCTTTGGCAAAACATATACAGGGGTGGGCAGTGAGAGCAACCAAGATTGCTGGCACTATAGGTAGGGCAGCCAGATTATCCCGGGGAGTCCCATTTGCTACATTCCTAGGTGTGTATCGAACTAAGGTACCTTCTTCGGCGGTCTTTGGGTTGGATATTATCCCCCACCCAGTGACCAAACCCCTGGAGAGGGTGCAGAACAAATTCCTGCGCCAGATGCTCCAAGTGGGTAACGACGTACCTGGCCCAGTGTTGAGGGCAGAGACCGGTATGCTTTCCCTTCAACTGTGTGCAAAGCTTACCTTTTTTCGATATTGGCTGAGGTTGTTGTCCTTACAGGAGGACTCTCTTCCCCGCCTATGCCTCCAAGAGGAGCTACTGTATGTGGGTCCCAGGGGATATGGGTGGCTTAGACATTTGGGAGTCCTGTGTCAGTCTTATGACTTTTCATTCAGTTACTTTTCTGGTAGAACGTTAAGGAGGATTAAAAACGAAATACAGATACATTTGAAAGATACTGATCGGCAGGAAGATCTCACGGCCTTGGGGAATTGGAGGGTTGCCCCATGGTTAAAACAAATAAAGCTGGTATAGGGTCTAGAGGTATACCTGAATGATTTAATGAACCGGAAGCTTCGTTTCCAACAGGTCCAGACGGCTGCACTGGAGTGTAGACACAGGGGGGTTGCTTACCCTAAACGTATATGTTCATGCTCCCTAGGGGGTGTCGAGACTGTGGAACATTATTTGTTATCTTGTCCTTACTATGAAATGCTCAGGTCAGTCTGGATCCAACCACTGGTTGGGGGGACAAGACTCCTGAAACCGGGCCAGGGCTACGAATGGCTTCTGCGGAAGTCAAATCCAGAGGATATAATGGCTCTGGCAATTTTTGTCTCACTAGCGTCTAAAAAACGGCAGGAGTTAAATGAAGATCTGCAGGGACACCAAAGGGCCATAGTAGGGCAAAGGAATCAGGTCTGATTTCATCTGTACAGTTGGATCTGCTTTTGTCTATTAGTTAGGGCTGGAATATAAATGAATTGCCAATAGTGTGGGGTTTGTAAGCTGATTGGGGATTCGTATTGGGGATAACCCTGAGAGGGTGTAGTGGGATGTCTTTTTATTTTTGTATCGATAACTGGTAGGTAGCAGGCAGGAATGTATTATGGATTTATTTAAGTATTATGTTGTGTTATATTATGTTGTGTACTTGTAAGTGATGGCTATAGCGAAAGCTGATGCCAAATAAAATTTAAAAACGTTTTTGTATACTAACTGGGGCTGATCACTGAATAAAACACCAAGCATCCTTCTCCCCACCCCCCAAAAATGACACTAAGAAATAATATTACTTAGAAACATTAACTGGTACAGAAATGTATTTACCTCTAAAATTGTTAACCTATTGCTAGTAAATGACATTTTACGGAAAGACAAAGGCATACATTTTCCACCAAAATCTAATGCTGCTCTCACCAACAGCCCAAAAAAGGCTACAGCTACCTAAAATGGAAATGAAAATGTAATGTATGGAAATATTCTCTTATAAAATCTCCTTAGGCTTCACATGTATTAATGTATTAGTTTGCAAACATTAAGATCAAAGGCAAAGCAACAAATACATCCTAAAAAGTTTTTAGTCAGATTTTTATTAACGATATACAAGTAGCAAGGCATAAAAAATTAATATGTTCAAGCCTTGAAATGTCAAGTGTAATGATCTCTAGCTCTGCTTACCTCCTTTGCTTTTTGTTTCAGTCTAGCTTGCTCTGGGTCTTCTTGCCTTGAGCGACTCTACATTTAAAAAAAAAAAAAATGGGGAAAAAAGGTTAACAGATGGTTTAAGAAACCCTCATCTGTTGCAGTAAGTTAAAAAATAGCAAAGAGAGGGGAGCAGGATACAAGGTGTCGATGATGGGATGTTTAAATTCATAGAAGTGCAATTTCAAGCCTGTAGGCCTCACCCAAATACACTGTTAAATATTCAGTTGTAAATAAAATCAACAGTAGGTTTATTTTTTATTTTTTTTATTTTTTTTTAGTAAAACCCTCATATTACCAATTCTAAAGTTTCAAGTTGGTTTAAAATTTTAGATATTTAATAACACTATTCACATTCATTATGAAACACCCATGTCCTGTCATAGAAACAAGACTGACAGAACTGAATTATTATGCAATGTCTTATAATTTGCTGATGTAAAATTGTTCACAACCAAATTTTTGATTAGTAGAAACCTATTTTAAGGATTTAGGAAAAAGAACAAAAACAGTGTGTTATTGGTATAGATTATAAACAATAATCTAAAGCATTTCTCTAAGCAGAAAGTCAACATTTTGTGTGTGTTGACTGTATAGCAAGAATAGGACAGCTCAGATTCCACTATGAAGAACGGCACTCTTCTTGCTAATTTTGCTATTATTTTGTTATAAAACTTGTAAAACGTATAAAATTCAGATGAATTGATATAGCAAAACTGTATCTACTCAAACCTGGTGATTCCTAACATGAACAATGAAATGCATTTCCATTGTTATGACACCTGAAAGGTGTGCCTGCATGAATGGAACTGTAATTATCTTCTTTTAGTCATATATTACTATACATATTAAGTTTCTTGATATGTCATTTACTGTGCACAACAACAGTAGTAGTTATACCCTTTTCTCCCCACTTCCAAGTTGGAGGAAGATATGAGGAAACAGTGAATAATTTCTAATCACAAACATTATTGTCTTTTTTCCCTTGGAATCTTATACTGTATTTTTTTAAAAGACATTAAGTTAAAAGTACATAAAAGAACAGCAACGAAAGACATGTACTAGGGGTGGGGAAAGCCTAGGCTTCATGGTAGACAGATCCTGAGGGAACTTTGACTGTCTCACAGCATAGCTATTTTGGCAGGTAAGGCAAAACTCACTCTGAACTCACTGTACTGTCTCTTTACTGGGATTACTTTTTCAATTGATGCTGCACGTAGATTAAAGGCAAAGAAGTGCCCCCCCCCCTCCAATGGAACAAAAAGGAATATGAAGAGACTTTTTCAAAGTTTGTCTGACGCTGTCATCAGGTATGCAAGTTTCAACTTCCAAGACGACCCAGTAATGATATTGTGGCTGCCAGCACAGGTAAGTTCAGCTCGACAAGTAAGCTTTTGGAGAACGAGTAATGAGAAGCAAGGGACTCTAGATCTCTAATGACTACATCAGAGAATCAATGCTGCAATGCCAGTCAACATAACATTTTTAGAAGGATTTCCAAAGGGGTCTTGAAACTTAACTGATTACAACGAAGGAAAAGTGTAAGAGAGTTAAGTCAGTGTTTAAGGCTGGGAAACCTGGGACCTATTTCCAAATCTGCCGCACTTGAGCCACAACTCACCATTGCACTTAATCATGTGCTTACATTGAAAAGTAGATGTGTAAATCCTTTGATGGTTAAAAGGCACAAGTGACAGCTGGGCTGCTGTGTCCCACGGGACTATGTCCCACTGACACGGGATGCGGCAGCCCAGGTGGACAGGGCACACACCAGCCAGAGCACAACACATACATGCTCCCAACCAGGCCGACAGCAGCACAGCCTGGGCTGGCAGGAAGAATGAGGAACATGTGGTCAGCTGGCCCTGCTCCCACGCTGTGCCCCGTTCCCCATCACGATGGGCAGTCATGGCAGAAGCAGCCCAGACCAGTTTTTGCCTCGGGCGTGCAGGCCCTAACCTGGGCTGTTACTTCGACTGGTTGTCGAGTTGAGAACTCAGGCTACCTGCTAGTGCAACCCGGGATACCCCAGGTCAGCATCTGGCATCCATGAATCAAACATGACAGTGGTCCACGGGTCTAAACGGGACGCTGTCACGATGTGCTGCAAAGCATTAAGGCCTCAATTCAGTATAGTATTTCTCTATATATGTAACTTTAGAAATGCAAGTAATTCTCTTGCATCCTATAAGACTATACATATGCCTGAGGGTGGAGTCCTCAAAGGTCCAGGGTGCATTCTCGCATTACAGGAGGCAGCCCACTGACCCTGGTTACGTAGCACAGTGATGCCTCCTCTCACTGTGGATGATGATTTGGCACCTGCTGTCCACAGTGGTACTTACTCTGATTTGCAACTTACACGCTAACGGCTCTCTTGTGTACCTGGTGGAACAGAGGCCCTTAACTGTGTTGAACCTGAAGCACATACTCAAGTCCCATTGATCATCACAGGAATTAACCCCATGCTTAACTGCTTTGCTGAACACAAATGAACTTAAGCATGTGTATTGAATCAGGACATTGCTATGTAACTTTGCGTCAGACATTTGACATCTCTTCTCCTCAGCACATCAATCTGTAAATAACTACCTTTTCCAGTAGCACTGAGAATCTTAGATCTCTATAACCATTAAACTCATTCAGTCTTGCAAGTGGTGCTGAAATGCAAGGCACCAGTGCATATAGTTCTTAATACTTGCAGATTTCAAAACACAAGGTTAAAACACTCAGGAAAAAAAAGTGTAGAAACCATGGAGAATCAAATTCATAGGATCATAGAGCTGGGAGGGACCTCAAAGATCATCTAATCCAACCTGCTGCTTTAATACAGAAAGTCCACAACTACATCATCTGCAACAGATGGCTGGCCAGACATCTTAAATATTACGCTTGGGCTTCTAATGGGAGAGAGAGTACAGGAGCCTGATTTTGGGGAGTGGGAGGGGATGAAAAACATTTTGAGGCCATAGTGAACAAGGCAGAACATGACTCACTTCCCTGGACTCCAGAGATACAGGTAACTTCTGGAAAACAGGCCCAGAGATTAAAGTTCAAGGTAGTCTGAAAACAGGGATAACGAAGAGGAGCAAATAGGCAATAAATTTCTTGCAAAGTTCAAGATCACTCTTACTAAATAAAACTCAGAGATGAAAGCAGCCAGGCTCTTCCTGGACCCTAATAACAGAATACCAATTGTAACAGACAGTAGCAGTTGGCATCAGACAGGGAGACTGAAAGCACAAGGTATGGGTTCTTAACATGCTCCCATGTTAAAAAGAATTCACCAGATTTTACTGACCCATTTAAGTGTTTCTTTTTAATAAAACTGGATTGACTGTTTCTGCATTAATATACAGTGTATTTGACAAAACGAAGAACTTTCCCTTACTCCTCTTTGGGCGTAACTCTTTATAATACATTTGAATGGACTCAATTATTAATTCAAATGGTTTGAATGAAATATTTCTTACACTGTGGCATCTTGTAACCGATAAGACTAGCCCTGTAGAAATAAAAGCATCCACATTTATAACTTGAAATGCACCAGGGACAAGAGAGAGAGACCTTTGATTATTGTTAAACTCCTTTCACCAGTGTTCATCTCTGTGACCCTGTCTTGACTAGAAAAATAGCTTGTGCTTAAATGTGTGCCTGCTAAGGTCTTTTTTTAAAATGCCTTTTGTAAACACTATTCAAGTCAAGTTTATTTAAAGTGTGACCGTAACACTACTGAAAGCAGTGTTTATAACCTATGTAATACAGTTTTGTGGGGTAAAATTCCAACCCTGGGGGCACATCTCATGACATGCACTAACTTGGAGGTTAGTGGTCCTCCAACTTTGTTCTTTTAGGACATTATCACCGGCACAATATCTCCAAAGGACAGTAAGTTACCATTAACCGTTAGTTTTCTGTGGATGAAAAGCCACCCATGTAATGTTGTACTCCAGGCACGAATGGGTTTTCCCATATTGGGTACAAAGTTACCTCAAGCCGAACCACACCAACAAACCACACTCTTATTAATTAATTTATTATTATTATTATTATTAGCAAGCATTTATATAGTGCCAGCAATGTACCTGGCGCTTTACAAAGTAAGTGAATAGACACAGTCCCTGCCCTAGGGCTTACAATCTGAGAGAGGTTCCTGCGTGTGTGTGTTTGTTTTTGCATGGGATAGGGTGTGTGAACTGACTTACGCTGTTATATGAAATGAAAATTGATTGGGGTGTATGTATAGCCCACAGGGTACAAAGTTACCCCACAATCACGTCTTTTTTTTCTTTTCTTTTTTAAACAAAATTGCCTCTGCCCCCAGGGAGGGGGGCAGAAGGTTCTTTGATGTGCCCGCCTAGGGAAGAAGCGGGACGGGGAGTGATTCCCGCCCTTGGGGTTGCAGGACCCCGGGGACAGGAAAAGCGTCTGCACAGCCGTGGCAATCAGGGATCAAGAACCCTGCTGGGGTTGCTAGGCAGCCCCAGTGGGCCAGGATAGGGCCAGTGCTACCATGTTGGCCCCGCCCGGAGGGGCAGAGCCCACCTTCGTGTTTCTGCATAGCCCCCGTCCACAACAGACTGGCAGGGTGTGAGGCCATGCTACGGGAGCTCACTGCAAGGGGGGCAGGCATAGTGCAGGGGCAGCTCCCTGGGCTGATGGCCAGGGGCTCGTGGCACCTCCCCCCCTGGATCCCAGGCTCCCCCGGGCCAAATGGGAGATCTCCCCATAGGGGATGGTGGGCCTGGGCCAGCCGGCCTGGGCCCGGGGTGGGGGGGCCGTAACTGCCCCCCCGCCCAATTTCTGGATGACCGCCAACCTGCAGGGACAACAGCAGAGGCAACCGGGCCTCCCAGGGCGGTCCCTGGGAGCCGGGGCTCCTCCCGTGGTAATGCCCTCTCCAGTGGCCACGGGGCCAATGGGGGCCCCGGTGCTGGGGAGCATGGGATGGACACCCCTGCAGGGGCTGGGATAGCCTCCTGTCAGTGGCCCTCAAGGTGGGCCCCACCTAGTATGCTCCCCCCACCCTTGACCAAAAGGCAGCCAGGCCTCTGGCGGCATCAAACCGGGCCCCCCGTGGGGTGGGGGAGCCCCTCCCCCCTTTTCTACCGCACAGGGATGAGTCAGCCCGCCCGGAGCCCCAAGGATGGGAGAGGGACGATCTCCGTCGAAGGATCGAGGCAATCAAGCACACCATCCAAACAATCGCGCAGCAGCACACCCAACAACCACCGACCCGGCAAGAAGCGCCTCCCCTGGCCACACAAGATGACTCAGGTGAGGCAGGGGCCCACCCACAGGGGGTGGACAGCGTGGGAGCTGGGGCACTAGGTCAGGCCTGGCCCTCGGCAACACGGGCCCCCAGAATGGCCAGTGGAGTGACGGCTGGCCCATGACATAGCCTAACATCGGGCATAGTGAAGACCCAGCTGTTGTGGTGGAATGGGACATGGGTGCCAGTGATCGCTCCCCCCCCCTACCGCCGCAACTGGCGACGGAACTTATTCGTCACAGCCGCCACCCCCTGCGGGTCAATGGGATGGTGCCACCCCCCTGGAGGGTCAGGCACTCTAGGTGTGGGCCCAATCGCCTGTTCCCCTCGGGCGGCCCAATCCTCTGTTGTATGTATCGCAGTCCCTGGGTGATGTCGCCAGGCAGTGCCCCCCTGTGGGTGGGGGGTATATACTGAAGTCTCCACCCCAACAGGGGAATTAACTCCTCCCAGCCACACGGAAGCGAATATAGTGAAGGGAGTATATCGACATATTTGCCCTCCTGTTCAGCGATCCCATAGTGGACCCAGTGGAACAGGATGGAAAACAAGAGAAAGAACGTTTCAAACATCCCAAAGCCAAGAGGAACTGGTCCAACTGGACCGCGGCCTTCTCCATCTATCATGGGGTGATGATACAGGCATACCCCAGCTGGGCCGCTGACCTCCTCAAGTATGCCAACATAGTACGGCAAGCATATGAGGTGGGTCCTTCCGGGGCCTGGCTTTAGTATAACAAAGCATTCAGGCATCAGGCAACCTACTCCTCAGGGCTCTGTCGGGATTTACATGCAAATGACCTGTGGCTCAATTGCATGAGCGGTACAGGCAATGCCCCTAGGACAGACAGTAGCCATCTACTGGCCAGGGGAGGGGCCACATACACCACTGATTCCTTTCATGATGAGGAAAAAAAGGCGGCGGGAAACACCGCGGGGTAGTGCTGGGAGTACAGCCAATCTGGGAGATGTTCCCGCATGGCCTGCAGGTTTCGGCATACCTGCCCAAACTGGTCAGGGCACCACATGGCCTACACGTGAGCCTGTACAAGAACCTGGGCGAGAGGAAAACCCAACCCTGGGTCGGCAGGAAAGGGCGAGCAAGGAGGTGGCAATGCAGGCTGCCCGGGCAAGAGCCCCAACTCCAGTTAAGACTGACCAGCTAGAGCTGGCCCTCCAGGGAGCACCCTGACTGGGAGGACGTTAATTATGTCATGAAGGGTTTTAGACAGGGTTTTAAGATCCCAGCACTTAACATCCAGCAGCAGCGGGTGGCCCCCAACTTTAAGTCTGTGGTCGGGATGGAACATGTTGTCCAGTCCAAAATTGACAAGGAACAAGCAGAGGGTAGGGTGGCCGGCCCTTTCCCGTCCCCCTCCCCAAATTGTGATTTCCCCCCTAGGAGTAGTCCTCAAAAAGGCCCCGGGGGAGTTTCAATTGATTTACCACCTGTCCCACCTGTGGGGCAGATCAGTCAACGACGCCATACCCAAAGAACTTACATTGGTTCACTATGCGTCGTTCAACTCGACAGTGGCATTAGTTAGGCACTGTGGCCAAGGCACCATTCTGTCAAAGTGCGACATTAAGTCGGCTTTTCGCCTACTCCCAGTCCATCTGGAGAGTTTCCCTTTGCTGGGTTTCCATTTCAACGGCTGGTACTATTATGACATGGCCATGCTGATGGAGTGCTCCATCTCTTGTTCAGCATTCAAGAGATTCAGCTCTCTGGTTGAATGGGTCGTAAGGCAACAGGCCAAGGCGGGGGAAGTAATCAAATATCTGAATGACTTCCTCTTCATCGGATGGACCGGCACAGAAGAATGCCTGGAGCTGATGCCGACTTTTCAGCAGGTGGCGGAGGAATTGGGCATTCCCTTAGCACCAGAGAAGACGGAGGGACCAGCCACTAGGCTGACCTATCTAGGGATACAGTTGGACACAGTCACAGCCATCTCCCGCTTACCCCAGGATAAGCTGAGATCCCTTTGGACCAAAGAGGATGAGTGCCTAAGAGCAACCAAGGTGAACGTCTGCCACCTCCAATCATTGCTTGGGAGCCTTAATTTCATATGCAGAGTGGTGGCACCAGGGCGGGCTTTCTTGTCCCACCTCTATGCCAGTCTCGCAGGCAATCTGCCTCCTCACTATCACATCAGGCTCACCAAGGAAATGAAAGAGGATCTCAAGACATGGGCTATCTTTTTGACAAGATTCAATGGGACTAGCTTTTGGAGGGACTAGTTTTTGCTCAAGGTGGAGCTCCAGCTGCACTCCGATGCAGTTGGAGGTTCTGGTTTCAGGGTATTTTTTAGGGATAGGTGGGCAGCGACCCCTGGCTGCCCGAATAGAATGAGTCACCAGGGACCTCACCTTCCTCGAGCTTTTCCCCCATTGTACTGGCTATCCACCTCCGGCCGACTAAATTTGCAAACCATATGGTACTTTTTTGGTGTGACAACCAAGTCGTGGGCCACATCATTAATACACAGTCTTGCTAGTTCCAGCAGGTCATGAAGCTGTTTAGGGCGCTCATGCTCACCTGTTTGAATTTTAACATACTGTTTCAAGCCAGGCATGTCCCCAGCATTAACAACGGTGTAGGCGATGTCCTCTCTCGCTTCCAGATGGAGCATTTCCACTCACTGGTGCCACGACACAGGGCGACCCCAGAACCACTGCCGTCATCAGTGTGGAGCCTTACAGTCATAGAACTGTACGCTGCCATTCAGGGATCCCTGGCACCACAAACAAGGGCTGCCTATGACAGAGCGTTCCAGGAATTTCAACAGTACCGGTTGTCGCAAGGGTGGGAACCAGGCTTTCCAATCCCAGAATCCCAGATTCTCCAATTCTCCCGCCATCTGAGGCGGAGAGGGTCGGGCCCAAGCACCATGGCTGGTAAACTGTCGGCACTCAGGTTCATGAGCAACCTCGCAGGGCACCCGCCACTGTTTTTTTTGCCAGACGCCTTCTAGAGAGCTGGTCTAGGGAGCAAGGCTGTACCCTGGACCAAAGGACCGCCATCACCACCACCCTCTTGCTGATAGATATATGCAGGGTTCTTCACTGAATTTGTTTTGACAGTTATGAAGTTTTTTTGTTTACTTCGGTATTTAAGCTAGCATTTTTCAGGGCCTTCTGCGTGACCGAACTCATAGCTAAATCAGCCAGGGACACCACAGGTAGGGCGCTTGAGCTCAGAGACGTCCAGATTGGGCCAGCAGCGATGTCCATACAGATCTACCACTCAAAAACCGATCACAGAGATAGAGGGCAAGTGGTCAGGCTGAACAGAGCCAGTACACCGGAGTTGTACCCCGTTCGGGCAGTCGAGGCATAACTTGCCATGCGACCCCGGATATCCTGCCCCCTCTTCAGGCATGCTGGGAGCAGAATTTTGACCAGATACCAATTTACAGCGGTCTTAAATCTGCATTGGCCCACCTGGTTTTGCCAGCAGCCAAATATGGAACTCATTCATTCCGTATAGGGGCCGCCAGTTTTACGGCATGATGTCAGAGCAGCGTATATGGACCGTAGGCCGTTGGTGGCTTTCCGGTCTTATATCTGGCACGCACCCTCCCACGACCAGTCCTGAACTTTCTTTTGTTCCCTCAGGTGCTCCCCCCCATCGCAGGAGGCATGTCTGGATTACTAGTCACAGCCTGGTGTGCTGGGCGGGCAAGGCAACCGGCCAGATCAGGTGGGGAACCCAGCTGGGGTTATCAGCACAAGTGGAGATATAATGGAAAGGCCGTAGCAGCATAAGGTGGCACCAACTCTTGCCAGCACTCCAGGTGCCACAATGTGGCCCCCTGCTGGATGTCATCGTCCTGTATCTGGGCAAGGACGACATACCCCAGCTGAAGGGCGTCCAACTTATCAGGAACATCAAGAGGGATCAAGAAACTTTTCCCGTCCACTCTCATCATATGGACTGAGCTAGTAGAGTGGAAAACATGGGGCAAGAGGGTGCACCCTAGGAAGATCGATAGAACTTGGAGGACTATCAACAGGGACGTGGGCAGGTGACTAGCAGGCCTGGGAGGAGAGAGTATATGCAACTATGCCCGCATAAGCGTCCCGAGCTGTATCGCCGGGACGGAGTGCACCTGTCCGCTAAGGGTAACGATTGCTACTTGAAGGCCCTCAAGGAAAAACTAGTTCAAGTATTAAAGAAGTTTTAGGAGGTGGGGGTTGGACTCATCCAGGTAGCCCCGGAGACCCCTTAGTGGCAGGGGTCCAGTACTGCAGGTTAGAGTAGAATAGAATTAGGATAAGTACGAGTCATCTCCTTAATAGATGCGGAGGCCACACCTGCTGCAAAAGTAAGGTATGGCAAGCGGCGGGGTAGCCTCCCTGGGAGGGGTGTCCAGCGAGGGCAGTAGGGACAGGTATGGTCCCCCGCCTGGTGGCGCCCTCATCCTTACTCAAATCCTGAAGGACTTTGGTCCCCCTCACCCATGGCAGGTGCCACAGAGAGGGGGAGACGTTGTGTTTGTTATTGGGGTGGTAATCGAGGGTATATCGAAACCACCCCTCAGTTACTGTCTTGTTTAAGAGTTCAAGTACTGGGCCTGAATCGCACTAGGCGATTTCCCACACCTATTTTAATTATGATTTGACTTAATAAAGAGTGTGGCCATTTAAATCCAGTTCTTGGTGTCCTGTCTCCTTCGGTGCGTCAGCAATTGGATGAGGGTTAAAACACAAAACATATACTACAGAATTCAGGGCCATTTGGAAGCCTAAAACTTATTGGACTTGTGTTTTAAAGCTCTGGGGGCTCCCCCAAATCCACATATGCCTGTCATATACTTCCATCATAGGGTGAAATTAAATGAGATATTAGCCCCCAGGTTTGGTCTGTGAAACCCTCACTCAGCCCCAACTCACAAGATTAGCATGTCCAGCCTAATAAACAGGCAACCCCTGGCATGTATTTCATGTGCTTGTGGGCAGCCCCCACTGGCAGCAGAAGTGAGTGAGAGTGGGGAGGAAGCCATCGCTCTTCCGATGCTCTATGATTTCCGCCCACGACTCTATGGTGCTGGTGCACTGCATGCAACCCAACTGACAGGACGCAGACAGATGGGAGTATATTAGCCCACATTATCCAGCATTTGTCTGCACAGCGAGCTACACATTCTCCGAGACCATGCCGGGGTGAGTGGGGGCCCCATGTTCGGTGAGTGGGGGCGAACACCTAATAAACAGGCAAGTGGATACCCGCCTGGTGTGGGCTACCGTGAGCGAACATCTCGTTTGTTAACACCTTTCGTCATGTGAATTAGAGCTTTATGGTTTTAAAAAGCTATATTGGGAGATGGTAATGCTGAAAATTCATCTTCATTAACTAAAGTTAAGTGTCACAACTGCAGGTGCTGCACTATTGACAGCCACCGCTGTGCCAACAGTTTCAATTTTAAGCCTATTTTTCCCACTGATGACATGAGAACTTCACCCACGGCTGTACCAGCTTATAACTTTCACTTTTAATTAAAGTAGTTAAATTGGCAACATGAAACACTTTGCTTTCACATTAGCTTTGTTAATAAAAAGTGAGAGTTAAAAGCAGCATAGCTGAGGGTACAGCCCTATTCAAAGCTATGACCCCACACAGGTGGGATGCAAGGGTACAGACATACGTCGTTTAAAAAAGTAAAAACTATAAGTAGTAAAATTTAATTTTTAAAACCCTTGGAAATAATTTACTCATGGGTGGCTATTCCAAAATGGGTAGGTAACCTCAGGTTAGACAAGTGTTTACCTGAGGAAAAAAAAAACCACCTGCATCATGAACCACCCTCCTTGCCATTCACAGCATTGAATGTGAAGACTGAGCTGTTCTCACATAGAGGCGGCTCCTGTAGAAGAGGATGAAAGCCCATTGGCAGGACTGTGTAGAGAAATATGCATTGCCAGGACTTGTACTACATTTGTTCACTGAATAGAGGACTTCAGCAATCAGTGCTGTTAAACTGAATAACTTTTAAAGAACAAACTAGAATACAATCTTCATTTTTTAAAAATTAACCCCGTGATACTAACGACAAAAAAGGAGGCTATGAAATATACCAAACATCTGTAATTAATTCAAGTGCCAATGACCATGGTAAGGCAGCGCTACTACTGAAACTACCCTAATTACATACACATGCAAAAACCATCAAATAGGATGGACTAATAAACGAGTCTCAGAACCTTATATGGTAGCTAAGTGCCATTCAATTTAAAGTTCTGAACACACTGTAGTTGCTAATCTTGCATATAAGAGGTGTGATTAGCAGGGTTCCTAGTTTTCTCTTTGCGACTGAAAACTAGAGAAACAGGGATTTTGCTTTTTTTCCCTGAGAAAAACAGACGTTTTGCCTTTTTCCAGAGAATTTTGCAGAAAATGGCAAAAATGTAAGAGGTTTGGGAGGAGGACACAGCGAACACAGTGGAGTAAGGATGCAAAGTGGAGCTGAGGGGAAGCAGCACTGCATTTCCAAGTGCTGTGGAGATGCAGGGGCTCTGCATTTGGAGGGGTGCCACAGACTTCCTGTGGGTTGGGGGGTGGGTAAGGAGCACTATGAATTGGGGCAGTCAGATCTTCTGGACCTTGGGAAGGGGGGACAGGAGGTGGGCCTAATTGGGCCCATTGCAGCTTCCCCAAGTGCCAGTCTCTATACGGCCCCCCTTTCTGGTTGGCAGAGCAGTCTGGGACCAGGCTGGGAGGAGGAGGAGACAGTGAGCACAGGGCAGTGGAGGGGAAGCAGCCTAAAGGCATGTGCTGTGGGGGGAGGAGGGACTCTGCATTTGGAGAGGTACCACAGAACTCAATTTTATTTCATTTTTTGGACTGGTGGTTGGACAGGTAGTTGCTAAATTGCATTAAAATGAAGGGGAAAAAAAACAATAAAAAGTGGCATTCTAACTCATACCTATATATATTGTGGTAAAGAAAAGTCAACTGGTGTTTACATTTAATCACAGAAAAACAGAGATTTTGGTTTTTTTAATCAGAATTTGTGGGAATTTTTAATCAGAGAATTTCCAGTTTATTGTTGTGGAAAACTAGGATCCCTAGTGATTAATCAGGTCACCTAAAACTTAATTCAAAAGTAATTTTAAGGTGGTCAGCTTTATTATATGTTGTAGCATGGGATACAGTTTTTAGATGTTTTATTTTTATATATGTATAGTGTTTTAAGTGTGTAAAGCACTTTACAATCAATAACCTGTGAGGTAAGTAAATAAATATTGCTCATTTTATAAGTCGGGAACTGAGACAGAGAGAGTAACTGCCCACTGAGAGTCTGCAGCTGAGTCAGCATTTGAATTGGAGTCTCCAAGTTCTACATCCCACAAGCTATTCACCTAGGGTTGCCAACTTTTGTCTGAGAGAAATCAGAACATCTGGTGTCCGACTCAGTTAAGCCCACATAACCTCATTGCAAAGGATGTCTCCTTTTACTTTAATTTTAAGTTCCGAGACTATACCAACGAGCTCATCAAAAGTAAACCTCTTGTTTAGATGAAAGACTTGAGTCTTTTTCAGTGGTTGGTTTCATATGGCAACTATTTCTTAAGTTATGAAAGAGCTTTTTGGCGGCATCAAAGAATTCTGATCTTCTCTGGTAAGACTGCATAGGCTATTTGTTGCTTTAATACCAAAATATTGGTCCTGAAGCCTTGACTACAGAGCTTACTTTATTATCCCATATACTTCTCTCTCTCGTGTCCTATTACTTTCAAGTGATCATATACCCTTCTGGAAAACTCATAGAGCTATGTACAAAATACAAATAGGACTCCGGATGAAACAGGAGACCACTATTATTGAATAACTATAATTGGATAGGTAGATGTGTTGGTTGGCGGTGCACTCTGTGACAGGCAAAAGCTATCTTGCCAACAATATATCAACAAAAATTTCTTCAGTGTTTCAGATTTTTCTATACTTTGAATAGCAACTTTGGGTTCGTCTGACTGGCCATAGCACAGTGGACAGAAAAACTAGAATTACAAGCCCTACGTTGCACCTATGTTCTTCTTTGATTTTGCTATCTATTCCTTGCAGTTTGTATTATAAGGCCGCTCATCCCAAAATGCACATTCTTGTTTGGATATTTACTTTGGCAGGCTATTGGGAGTTTTCATCTTGTTCTAACTGTCCTGACGTGCTCAGGTCTTAAACGGTATGCAAGCTTACAAATCCTTCTAGCAGGCCTACTACATAATTTCAGACGTTACGATACCACGGTTAACCACGGTGAACCCCCCCGTGGTGGCCGTGGTATCGTAACGTCTGTTGGGCCCAAAAGAGATTCCCGCCAGATGTTCACCCCCGGCAGGAATCGCTTTTGGTCCTCCAGCTGCCTGGAGCTCCTGAAGCGTGGTCAAAGAGATTCCTGCCAAGGGTAAACACCCGGCGGGAATCTCTTTTGGGTCCAACAGACGTTACGGTACTGCGGCCGCCAAGGTGGGGTTCACCGTGGTATCATGTCTGTTATGGTCCCACACCCCAGAATCGGCGGACGATACCGGCTGTTACCACCGCCGATTCTGGGCCGTAGACAAGACCCCTGGGGGCAGGCGAGCACAGCGGTCAGATTGGACGCTGCACCTGCCCGTCTCCCGGAGGACGGGTGGCTGGGAGGGCGTGGGGGGGTCAGGGCTGTGAAGCCACACGTTGCGTTGCGCAGCCCCTTCCCCTCCCCGATCCCCCTCTGGAATTCGGCCGGCATATCTGTTGACCGGCCGGCCGGATTCCAGAGGGGGATGAAAAGGTGATTCCGTGCCATGGCCCAAGGGACGCCCGGAACATCTGAAATCACCCAAAGTCTCCAGCAAATGGTTGTGGCTTTCCCCTCTCTGAATATCTTTCCCAGCTCTCACAAGATGGCCACCCTCCCCTCCCTGCTTTGTCTGCCATCCACCAACAGGTTGGAGTTTTTCTGGCAACATCCAAAAAGCTGCTGATCTACCAGGCTTGGCTGACTGGAGGTGTCATGAGGGGATGGATCATGGGATACATGTAAAACACATATGTAACATGTATGTAAACTTTACATTGTAAAATAAATGGTTAATGCAACAAGTAAGCAGTATAAGCTGAGAACTGAAAACTCATTGAATGTAGTGTGAACTGAGAAGGGACTACATGAATGAGATTGGGTAAGCAGGAAGCAAAGTCTATCAACTTGGTAAACATCCATTGATTTGCAAATTCACATCACCATGAGTATGTGACCTAACTCACATCCCCCACCTGAAGAGACAACAGACAACTGGCCATCACAAGGTATTTAAGAAAGAAGAAAAGAGACATTAAGAGAGTCATCTGCAACTGAAGAGGAACCAACAGCCAGAAAGGTTGAGGATCAGACAGCAATGTAGAAAGAACTTGATTCTTTGAAACTTCCAAGAGCTGTGCCTACCTTTACCATCACAGTTGAGAATGGAATGAGATATTCTTTGGACTTTGACAGGGTAAGAGGATAGTTCACAGTGTAAGTAGAAATGTGTTATTGGTTATGTTTATTTGATTTTCTGCACTCTGAGTACAATCTAGCACTGCATGTTTTATGTAGAAATTACATAATAAATTCCTTCAACTGAGCCTAGTGTGTTTAAGTGAATTCCTAACATTGGCCTGACAGAGTTTGAGGAAATTTTGGGCTTTCGAGCTCAAATGAACCTAGCACCACCAGCTGCTCATTTTAGTATTCTTCCATGCCTGTCATGTTCATTCTGCAGGACTTAACTTAAAATCTCCATTTTTAGATTGTTTAACTGTCCTGAAAGAATTATTTCAGAATCTGGGATACACAACAAGTAGCAGGATTAGGGTTTGGGATGTATTTTATGTTTGTCTTTATATTTGTATTCTATATGTTGTTAGCCGCCCTGAGTCTTCAGAGAAGGGTGGGATATCAATTAAAATAAATAAATATTTTCATTGCTAGCCTCTATGGAGACCTTCCTTAATTCTGCTGTTACATGCAGCTCCAGCTTAGGAGACAAAGCAAAGGAAGGACCATTGTTTTAAATTTTATTTATTTATTTATTTAGCACCGGCAATGTACATGGCACTGTACAATCATTTAATCAGAGACAGGTCACTACCCCAAGGGGCTTCCATCTTGTCCCTACCCCAAGGGACTTTCGAGTCTCTTACATCTCAGACCACAGTAAACACAAAAGGTAACTTTCTCAATTGATTATAGCCGCTTTTGAACTTTTCCTAGTCCTAACACTGCCCTTTGCTGTACATATTTGAGGATGTGCGAGTCAAATGTTCTCTGCTTCTGTGGCTGGAGAAGAGTTCATGCCAGTAGCTCAGGCCAGTTGTAAGGAGCTGCAGTGAAAGGCACCAAATAAAATAATTTTTATGCTGTTTCAAGGAAAAAATGTATCACACTATCTGTTAAGCAAGCCCTCTAGAAAGCTTCAGTGATAAAATCAAGTATATTTCACATTTTTAGGTTTTAAATATATTTAGAGAATACTAAAAATCCAAGCTTTAATTTTAAAAACATTAAGTTTCTCACCCTTAATGACACAACAGCTACGATAGCATTTCCTATATACAGTGATAACACTATTAATAGGGCAATTAACATAATTGGGTTATTGAGAATGAAAGTCAATGTTTTTGCAGGGAACAATAGCTTCCAGTTAACATCTCACAACAGGTGTGATAGGCTTACAGATATCTATCTCTAGCTGAACATAGCAGCAGTGAAAGTGTGAATCATATTTATCCACAATGCAAACAAGCAAGAAGTTTAAAGCTCAGCGAGGGCTACTTTTACTCCTTTCGGTGGGGTGCATATTTGGAGCTACAAAAACTTTCCAGATTAACAGCCCTAGAAACTGAAGACTTCAAAACCTGATCTGGAGGGATCACCTGGTAGAACAAAAGGGCAGTCTGATCGCCAGGGGCCAATTCAATCATTTCCTATGATGGTCATTTTTCTCCACAAGAGCAACTAACAGTCATAGCAATGTGGCCTCCACAGATGCCAATAACATCCATCAGATAGTTTGTTCACCAGTGACTAGGAGAGCAGGGCTAGATTTCAGCACAACTGCCATTTTTATGCATCTACAGTAATTAAACAGGATTTGTATGACCAATGCAACTCTGCACCGTCTGGATGACAGGAAAGAACAGTATAACTATCCGTATTTCTTGGATACCTTGGAAGACATGCTTTGAGATATTTGCTTATTTGGGGAGAGGAGGGATCATAAAACATGTGCAGAATAAAGGAGACATAAAACATGTGCAGAATAAAGAAGGATCTGGATATGCAGCCAGAAAAGTTAGAGCCAGAAATAAAACAGTATCCAGTATACCAATCAGTTAATGAGAGATTTTCCCCAGTATGCCCAGTTCTGTGACAGAGCTCCAGAGGAGGGTGCTAAAGACAGTGGAAGTTTTTATTCAATGATTGTGTAACTTTAATAGGGAAATTCACTGCAGTTTGGGGTGAGGATCACCAGTTCTTTTCACACTGGCCACTGAACAGTTGTCAGATGGCAATAACTTTTACTCACTGTGAAACTGGGTCAGATATGAATGGATGGTGACATGGGGGGAAAGGCTCATTAGTCCGTTACCAATCCCCTGAGTCATCTAGTCCCTCAAGTTATTTTGAATCATTTAAGTATGAGCAAGGCAATTTAAGGGGGAAAAATCAAATGGAGTCAATCACTGAAATTTTGGTTTATGTTAAGATTAAACATTCTCTTAGACTGTATAAACTCACCACAACATCACATTGCAGGAAGAAAAAGATCTCTTATTTTATGGTCTGATAAATTAGCATGGTAAAACCTTTATAATAAAAATCCCTGTACTAACTCCATAACCTTGCATGATAGACTCTACTCTTTACCTGTTTTGCCCCAAGAATGACCTTTTCCCCATCCCAGCTACAGAATTATAAGAAGGCATTTAGCTTCTTCCCTTCCTCTTTGTCCACAGCACTGTATTTTCCTTTACAATTTCATAATTTTCACCAACTACTCTCCCTCCTGCAGTGAGCGAGAAGAAAATTCCAACATAATGGTTTGAAGTATAGGGGCACCCAAAAATAAAGTGAAATAGAGAAATAAAGGAATAGTGTGTTAGGAAGTGACTTCTTCCCACAAGTTTCATGAAGCCCTTATGGTCATGTAACAAATATAACGTTGCACCTTACCTCCAGACTCAAGTACAGGGTCCTGTCTCTGTGATTTACCTCTGCTGCACAGCTTTCCCTTCAGACGCATTATGGAGAAATAAGACCTAGGCGGCATTTAGACGTGCGTTTAAATCGCACAGCCGCCGCCGCGGCATCGTGCGATTTAAAGCACCGCACACTTCCGGGTTGGTCTGAATGCGGTGAGCGCGCACATTTCCGCCTAACCCGAACTGTTGGAGTGCAGTTTGAAAAGTTGCTCGGAGCAGCTTTTCAAACCGCACTCCAACAGGTCGGGTTAGGCGGAAATGTTGCACTCAGACCAACCCGGAAGTGCGGGGTGCGACGGCTGTGCGATTTAAATGCACGTCTGACTGCGCCCTTACACTCTACTACTAGAAACAAGGGCTTGTTCATACAAGGTAATATTTACCCGGGGGTAACACCCACTTACAGACAGGATAAATGGGAGAGAATCCAAACAGACATTCTTACACTGGGGTATATTACTCCCTCCGCTCCTTCAAATCCCTCCTCAAGACCCATCTTTTCCATGCTGCCTTTCCCAATGCCCTCTAGTCTTTCCCCTTGCTCTTACTGTCGGCCCTCCTCTGCTGACTGCTGCTACCGACCACCTTGTAACCAAGCCAAGTACACGCGCCTGAGACTTCGCATCC
>QEPC01005157.1:2595878-2621900 GCA_003113815.1 Sphenodon punctatus
TAATAATAATAATAATAATAATAATAATAATACCCAGAAGTAAATTCCAAGCCCAGAGAAGCAGGCACAGCTTGGGAGTTATCTTGATCCAGGTTAAATTAGCACAGGTTAAAAGTATCCTAGGGTAGCCACCTGATGTGAATCACCCCAAAGTGGATATCTTTGTCGTGTCTTGAAGGCCAGGGGAACAGAAAGGAAAATTGGTCACTTACCACTGAATTTTCCTTCTGTGGGGGATCCTCTTGGTTGGCCAGTCAGGATAGTAGGGTAGATCCCTCCAGGTACCACTAGGAGGCAGACCACTAATTTTCTAGACCCCTAATCCCTGGGATCTATCCTCTATTCCCCAGTCTTTCCAAGCTATTTCAACCTGCTGGAACTAATCAAGTATCCTAACATATCCAACATATTGAACCACTAAACTGAAAACTGAACGAGAAATAATCCCACTGTTAACTTCTCTGTATGTCTAGCTTCCTCTAGCCCACATAACTGTTCTTATGGCCCGAGGAAACCAGTCAACAAGGAAAAAACACCTTGCTCCGCCACCACAGAGTTCTGGATGCTCCGGGTGGGGACTGGCCGGCCAGGAGGATCCCCTGCAGAAGGAAAATTCAGCGGTGAGTGAGCAATTTTCCTTTCTCCCGGGGGATCCTCCTGGTCGTCCAGTCAGGATAGTAGGGACGTACCCAAGCAGTACCCCAGATCACTACTATGGGCGGGAGAGTAAAGAGGAGAGAACCCCAAAAGAGGAGTTCCAATAATCCTTTGGCGTAGCCTTCTTTCAGAGAACTGCCTGAAGAACCCTCATCCCGAAGGCTGACTCCATTGAGTCCTGCAACGTGATCCTGTAATGTCTAGTAAAAGAATGCACAGAGGACCACGTTGCGGCATGACAGATCTCCCCATAGGAGGCTGCATTTGTGAAGGCCTGAGAGGTCGCCGCACCCCTTAGGGAGTGTGCGAATATCCCCTTCAGAGGCAACCTGCCGGAAGCCCTGTAGGCCTCTGCAATGCAGAGCATCATCCATTTGGCTATCAAGGCCTTAGATGCCTTCAAGCCCCTTCTCTGGGGGTTTTAAGAGACAAACAGGGCTGAGGTTTTCCTAAAAGATTTGGTTCTGAACAGGTAGACCTTCAAGACCGTGCAAATATCCAAGGTGTGCCAGGTTCGTTCTAACGGATGACCTGGATTTGGGCAGAAAGAAGGAAGATTAATCTCCTGCTCCCTATGGAAGCGAGAATCCACCTTAGGACTAAAGGCTGGATCCAGTCTGAGGACAACAGAAGACTCCTTGAAGGAGCAGAGCGCTGGATCAATGGATAGAGCCCCCAATTCTGACACCCTCTGGCAGAAGTAATCCCTATGAGGAATGCTAGCTTGATAGATAAAAAATAAAGGGAGACCTCCTTTAAAGGCTCAAAAGGGACTTTGGTAAGGGCCCCGAGAAGCAAGTTCAGATTCCATGATGGGAAGAGATGAACCACAGAGGGAGAAATAATTCTGGCCACCCTGAGGAACCGCTTGATGTGGGGGTGAACAGAAATACTATGACCCCTGATGGTGCCTAGCACGCTATTAAGTGCTGCTACCTGCCTCTGGAAGGTGTTAGGCCTCAGCCCCCTCTCTAAGCCCTGCTGTAGAAACTCTAGAACGCTACCGATAGGGGCCCTGTCAGGTCTGACTGCTCTATTCTGGCACCATTGAGCAAACATAGCCCAGGTCTTTGATAAATCCTCTTGGTTGCTGGTCGTCTGGATTGCAGCATAGTCTCTAGAACCTTGTTAGAGTAACCTAACTCTCCTAAGGCTCTCCTTTCAACCTCCAGGCTGTCAGTCTGAGCGCTGTCGGGTTGTATTGGGCCCTGAGACAGCAGGTCTGGTAAGGCCGGTAGTCGGAGAGGAGGTTCTACACTGATGCCTATTAGATCCGCAAACCATGGTCTCCGTGGCCACCAGGGAGTCAACATGATGACCTCTGCACTCTCGCTCCTTATCTTTGTTATTGTTCTCTGGATGAGGGGTAACGGCGGGAAGGTGTACAGACGACCCCGAGGCCACTTGATATTCAAGGCGTCGAAGGCTATTGCCTCGCTGTCCGGATGTCGAGATACAAATCTTTTCACTTTCGCGTTGTTTGGTGAAGCGAATAGGTCCACTGAGGGGGTGCCGAACCGATTGGTTATTGCTTCGAAAGCCCTCGGGTGGAGTGACCATTCCCCTTGGTCCAGGTCTATTCTGCTGAGCCAGTCGGCTTGGGTGTTTGCTTGTCCCTTTATGTGGAGTGCCCTGATGGATCGTACATTTCTCTCCGCCCATCTGATCAACATGGTTGCCATCCGATGGAGTGCCTCCGATCTCGAGCCGCCTTGATGGTTCAGACAGGCCTTCGCCACCATGTTGTCTGTGTAAACGAGTATGTCCTTGCCCCATAGAGTCGGGGCCAGACTCCCAAGTGCCAGGTAGATTGATCTCAGCTCCAACCAGTTGATGTGGTGCTCCTTTTCCCACGTGTTCCATTTCCCCTGCGTTGACAAGCTTTGCGTGTGTGCTCCCCAACCGTGGAGACTTGTGTCCGTCGTTAGTGTTGTCATCTCTGGGTTCGCGAGGGGCATTCCGTGATCGATTCGGGATGGTAGCACCCACCACTTCAACGATCTCTTCAGATCGGCTGGTATTCGAACCCAAGGGTTTCCTCCCCGTGTTACGTTGTCCTGCCCGGGATGCAGGAAGCGTTGGAGGGGTCTGGCATGGAACCTGGCCCATTGTATGATCCCTAAACAAGAGGTCATGGCTCCCAGAAGGCTCCCTAGGGTCTTTAATTTGATTCTGTGAGCTTCTGCGACCTGCTGGATTCGATTGAGGAGTTTGCGCTGCCTCTGCTGAGACAGGAAGAATCTGCAAATTCTGGTGTCCATCACCACTCCCAGATGCTCCAATGATTGAGATGGCTTGAGATGACTCTTCCCGAAGTTGACCATGAACCCGTGCTCTTGTAAGTATATGATAGTCCTGGTTACGTCTCTCTGGGCCTGTTCGAAGGTCGGGGACCGGATTAAGATGTCGTCCAGGTAGGGGTGCAACTTGATCCCCTCCATCCGTAGATTCGCTATCAGGATCTTGGTAAAGGTCCTCTGTGAGGTTGCCAGACCAAACGGAAGCGCTGTATACTGCCAATGTTGGGTCGCGCAGCTGAACCAGAGCCATCGACGATGTGCTGGTAGCACTGGGACATGGAGGTAGGCCTGCTTCAGGTCGAGTGAAGTGAGCCACTCCCCTTTTGAGATAGCAATGCAAATGGATTGAAAGATCTCCATTTTGAATTTTTGAACCTTGACAACCTGGTTCAGAATCTTTAGGTCCAAAACCGCTCTCCATTCGTCTGATTTTTTTGGAACCAGGAATAGAATGGAGTACAGACCCTGGCCTCTTTCGTGGTGAGGGACGGCCTCAATGGTCCCGATGGATTCCAGTCTGGATATTTCCTTTCACATTGCCGTCTGTTTGGCCATGTCTTTGGAAAATGGAGAGGTGCAGAAGAACTGTCAGGGGGAACGGGAGAATTCGATGGTGTATCCCCTCATTATGGATTGGATGACCCACGCATCTATTGTTGCCTGCTTCCATCTTTCTGCGAATTGTTGAAGTCTGCCCCCCAGTTTTTTCTGGTCCTCTCCAAAGTCCACGGCCCAGTCAGGCGTCCAGCTTGGGGCGGCCTGGATTCTGGCGCTGCTTGTTGCGGTTGTCCTGGCCCTTTTGCCTCTGCCATCGGTTTCTGTACCTCTGTTGATTTCCCCTGTGGGGGAAGAATGGTCGCCTTGAGCCTCCCGTCCCCACGGATGATGTATTGTAGGGACGAAAGGAACACTTTGGAGCTCCCACGGTCTGCAGCGTCTGCTTCTTGTTCTTGTCGGTGGCATCGGCCAAGACCTTGTCCAGACATACCCTGAAGAGTTTGCGTCCCTGGAATGGACGTGTTGTCCCCCTTCCAGGATCGTATGCGAGCTGAATTCTGGTAGACAGGACCCTCGTCATCTTTGAAGATGTCCCTGGGTCTCCTGCCCACTTTATCCAGGTCATTAGGGCCCTTGAGAAATAGGAGGTCAGAGTGGCCATCTTTATGATGGTCGAAATCGCCTTGAAGTTCCTCCTCAGGTTGCACTCGATCCCCTTGTCTGTCGGGTCTCGGGGGTAGCATTCCCCTTCGTTGGGAAAGATTGAGTTTCTGGCCAGCGAGGCCGCCGCTGCGTCCACCTTGGGGATGGCAAGCAGAGTGTTCTTGTTCTTGGAGAGAGAGTAAAGCACCAACTGAGCCTTGGATAGCCTGGATCCCTTATTGGGCCTATGCCATTCCCTTTTTATAATGCGCTCATAGGCCCTGTCTAATAGCATCCCATTATCCTTATTTCTTGCTCGGGGGATGTACTCTCTGCCCTCTTCCTCCTCCGAGGACTCCAAGGAAGCCTCCTTCTCCTTTTTTTCCTTGATATGGAGGGCCTTGGTGACCAAATCGTATATTTGGTCCCTATATTTATTGGGGAAGTGCCATCTGGGTCAAACGGGGCATATGATCTAATCCCTATTCCTCCTCCTCTGAACTTCCTCGCTGGTTGAGGCTTGGTCAGAGACCTCCCCCTCCTCCTCGCTGCTCTCCCTGCGCAAGGGTCTGCATTTTCTTTTCTTCTTCCTAGTCCCCACCTCTTCCTCTACGGAGGATTGTACCGACAGCACCTCCTCAGGGGGCTCCAAGTCTGAGGAGGTAGATTCCAGGGGCCTACTGGATTTATGAGTCCTCTTGGCCTTGGGGTGCTTTTCCTTCCCCGCCCCCTTCGAGCATCCCTTGAAGGCTCGTTCTGTTCTTTCCTTGTGGTGTGTGTGGGGGGGGGAACTCTTCCTTTTTAACTCCAGGAGGATTTCTTTTAGTACCTCCATCTGGAGGTCTTGAACTGGAGGAGGGGTGCGCGCGGGGCTCCCTGAGGCCGAAGGTTCTCCCGCTTCAGCCTGTTCATTTGTGACCCTGCGTTTGGGGGGCCATGTTCTTTCCCCTACTTCGCGCCCTTTTTTCGCTGCTGGGAGGGGCCGGCCACGTGCTCGGGCTGCGGCGGTGCCGTGGGCTAGATTAAATGGCGGCCGGGCTGTACGGGCGGGGAGAGCCAACCCACGCCGCTGTTCCAGGTGCCTGGCCTGTCTGCGTGGCGAGAGACGGGAGGTAGTTATTCTCTCCGAGGTTCTGTGCACCGGAGCTGCCCAGGCCGGGACGCTGCAGCTGGAGCTCTGAAACGGCGGGGATGGAGGAAGGAGGGATCCGACGGGGCCTTTCCCCGAGAATGGGTTACTTGCCCTGCTGCTGGCCCGTCTCCCCGGCAGCGAGGGTTGCTGCGCGTCTCCCTCTTCTCCAGCGAGTGGAGGGGGGTAGATTCCTAGCGTGTCTCGCTGGGATTCCGCTCCCGCTCTTCGGGACCCCCACGCCAACAGGGAAGGGGGGCCCGGCCCCGCTCCAAGATCCCTTCACTGAAGGGAGGTGAACAGGGAGAGGACTTGCTCCTCCACTGGCACCCGGAGCTCTGAGTCACTGTCCTGAATCGCGAAGATCCTTTCTAACGTTTAGGACTGTCTCAATCCTAAGACAGTCAGCCTGCGTCTTAGCTGTGCCCAGGCAGACACAAGACTGGGGAATAGAGTATAGATCCCGTGGATTAGGGGTCTAGAAAATTAGTGGTCTGCCTCCTAGTGGTAACCGGCAGGATCTACCCTACTATCCTGACTGGATGGCCAGGAGGATCCCCCGGGAGAAGCCTAATTTGAGATGTCTGGTTATGTGAGGGTCAAAAAGCATGTCCCAAAAACGGGACAAAACTAGCTCTCCCAATGTGAGGAGTTGTTAGTGTGATTTACAAGCCTCACAGCAATTCATAAATCAGAGTATGGGGAAGGAGGGTGGGGTTCACGGGAGTTGTCATTAGTGAATGGAGGAGGGTGGTCCTATTGTCATAGGAGGGGAAATGGGGGTGGTTAGGATAAGTTAGGGAAGATAGGAGGAATTTCTCCTTGGGGAGGGTGGAACTGGGTTCAGGATGTGGGGTGTTTCCTTGCCTGCCTCCTTTGCCAATTATCCTCTGGGGATGCTGGGCTTGTGGGGTACTCTCTGGCCACCCATCTGCCTGGGACTCTACTGGCCCTCTGAGGGTTATCACCCCCCAAGGGTGGGCATGGAACATTATTATTTATTATTATTATTATTATTATTATTATTATTATTATTATAGTGCCAGCACTGTACCTGGCACTGTACGATCAGTAGTTATAGACAGGTCTCTACTCCAAGGGCCTTACAATCTAAGAGAGACATGGAAGGTGGAGACAAGGGAGAGGTGAACATCAGGAGAGACAAGGATACATTCACTGAGGTTAAGAAAATGCAGGTGCACATAGTGAACTTAGTTACAGGGAAGAGTTTCTGAAGGTGGGAGGGAAGAGGATGCAATTTCACTCGTGATAAGCCAGGGAAAGCCTGACAGAAGATATAGGTTTTCAGGAGGGATTTCAAAGTTGGGAGGGAGGGAGAATGTATCCAGGGAGGGAGTTCCCGGCCTGGGGGGCAGCAAGAGAGAAGGGATGAAGATGTTTAGAAGAGCAGGGGTGTCACAAGCAGGTGAGGGTGGGGGCAGACGAGGAGCAAAGCTCCTGGGAAAGAATGTGGCGTGACACCAGAGTAGTGAGATATATGGGAGTAAGGCCATAAAGAGCCCTGAAGGTGAAGACCAAGAGCTTGTGCCGAATGCATTCCCATAGAGGGAGCCAGTGTAGGGTGGAGAGGAGGGGCTGAACATGGTCAAAGTGATGGGCAAGGTGGACAACTTTGGCAGCAGAATGTTGAACGGAAATGAGGGAGGTGAAATCAGAGCAGGGGAGACCAGTAAGGAGGAAGTTGCAGTAAGTCAAGGTGAGAGATAACTAGAGCATGGACTAGGGTTTTTGCAGTGGCAACAGTAAGGCAGGGCCGGATTTTAGCAAAATTATACAGAGCAAAGAGGCAGGATTTGGCAACAGTCTGGATCTGAGGCATAAAGGAGAGGAAGGAGTCAAACATGAATCTCAGGCTACGTGCCTGAGGGGCAGGCTGGATGGTGACACCCTGAATGTAAACTGAGAGGGAAATAGGAGGGGAACATTTATAATTTTTGGGGTGGGGGAGATGAAGAGTTTGGTCTTGGCCATATTAAGCTTGAGCTGGCAGCGTGACATCCAAACAGAGATGTCAGAGAGAGTGTCAGCAATATGAGATTGGATGGAAGGAGAGCGCACAGGAGTGGAGAGATAAAATTGCGTGTCATCAGCATACAGGTAATACTGGATGCTGTGAGGTTCAATAAGCTTACCTAGAGAAAGAGTGTAAAGGGAGAAGAGGGCCCAGGACAAAGTCTTGGGCGCACGCACACACGCACAAAAGAGCGGAAACAACGTAGAGGTGGTACCAGCAAAAGAAATGTTTAAGGAGCAGTTCAAGAGATACAAAGGGAACCAGTTGAGAACAGAGTCCCAGAAACCAAGGGAGCATAGCGAATTCAGGAGGCAAAGGTGGCAGAGAGATTGAGGAGCAGAGGCCCTTCCATTCAGCTAAGAGAAGGTCATTGGTGATTTTGGCGAGGGCAGGCTTAGTCAAGTGGAGAAGGCAGAAGCCTGATTGCAGAGGGTCAAGGGAGAAATTAGAAGGTAGGAAATCAAGAAAGCGTGGACTGAAGGTCACGGAAAGAGCAAGAGGTTGGGAAAGTGGGGCTGGAGAGGAGGTCTTGGGAGGTGGGTAAGTGGGGCAGCTATTGAGCCAGAGTCATGTTGGACATGGGGAGGTATAGCAGGGGGGGGGAAGAAAGACTACCAGAGATATTGGGAGAGGCACTTAGTGTCTGTTTCCATGTCCCACTTCATCCTCCCTACACCCCACACAGGACATTTGGGGGCTGAAGACAGTAGGGCCCCTAATCTGACACTACTGCTGCTTAATCTCTGGTATGACAGAAGCTGTGGCCATATGTCTCAGACTCCGACCTGGCCACTATCATCCATGCTTTCATCACCTCAAGACTAAACTATTGTAAAGCGCTCTACGTGGGGCTACTCATGGTGATGGTTCAGAGGCTGCAGCTGGTGCAGAATTTATTTATTTATTACATTTGTATGCCGCCCCCTCATGCCTACGGCATCTTGGCATCCAGCACAACATAAAATAATTTATAACAATATAAAAGCCTACAATATTATCATTAAAACAAGTTTAAAACACCACACACAAAAATTTAACCCACCCTCCCCGCCTCCGAAGGCCTGGGAGAACAACCATGTCTTACAGGCCCAACAGAAGGCCAACAGACTCAGGCCCAGCCATGCTTCCTCTGGGAGGGAATTCCACAACCGGGGCCCAGCCACCAAGAATGCCCTCTCCATTGTAGCCTCCATGAATGCACCCCCGGTGAACCAGAGGGTCCGTCCTGAGTCGTGGAGGGCGAGGCGGTCCCTGAGGTATCCAGGTCCAAGACCGTGTAGGGCCTTATAGATCAAGGTCAAAACCTTGAAACTGGCTCGATACATTACAGGCAGCCAGTGCAGTGCACGGAACACCGGTGTTATGTGCTCTCGCTGGCCCGTCCCTGTTAGGAGATGGGCCACCGTATTCTGCACTAGCTACAACCTCCGGGTCAGCGTCAAGGGAAGCCCCATGTAGAGCGTGGTACGTTCTCAGTGGCCGCACCAAAGCTGTGGAACTCCCTTCCAGCAGAGGTCCGTGTGACCCAGGACCGCTCCTCCTTCCGACAGTTGTGTAAGGCATGGCAGTTCCATCAGGCTTTCGGTAAGGGAGATGGGTAGGGTGGGGAGCTGAGTGTTAGGGAAGGGTTTTTCAGTTGTATTTTTGTTGTATTCTGTGGCGCTCCATAGTGGGTTTTATTGCTGCTTCAAACTTTTATTGTATTTTATATTGTTTATTTGTTAGCTGCCCCAACCTGCTATTGGCAGGAGGATGTGGGGTAAAAGTTAAATAAATAAATAAATAAATGAATAGTCGGTGGTGAATAAAATATCAAGCATCTTTGATTTGATTCAGGATGTGGTGACTAACCTCATATGCATTATACAGACCTGGCAGGATGAGGCATCTGGGCCTATATTGTCCCAGTACATGCCAGCCGGGTACTCAGTACAGCATCAGCCTAGGATTAGGGGCGAGGGAACAGAGTGATGGTGATCTGTAAAGACACTCTAGCCTTTCAAAAGGTATCTAGTGCCCTGCTCAAGAAATCATCTCATGACTTTGACATACTAGCCAGTTATCGGCCAGTCTCTAACCCTCCCTTTTTCAGGAAGGTTATTGAGTGGGTGGTGGCACGGCAATTCTAGGAATATTTGGATAGGATAGGTTTCTTAGATCCCTTGCAGTCTGGCTTTCTTTCGGGTTATGGCACCAAGACTGCACTTGTGGCCTTGGTCGATGACCTCTACAGAGCATTATGCCAGGGTCATTTGACCCTGTTGGTATTATTAGATCTGTCGACTGTAATTTGATACTGTTGATCATGAGCTGCTGGTGGATCAGCTGTGGGATCGGGCTGGGGTGGACGGTAGCGTTCTGGAGCGGTGTCGCTCTTTCCTGGCCAGAAGAACTCAGCATGTGGTCTTAGGTGATTTTTCATCATCTCCCTGGGATTTCATGTGTGGGGTCGATATTGTCGCTGCTCCTGTTCAACGTGTATATATGCAGCCATTGGGGAAGGTCGTTAGGGGGTATGGTGTGAGGTGTCATCAATATGCTGATGACACCCAACTATACCACTTTTTCATCGGACTCAGGCCCAGCAGTCTCGTTGCTTACCCAGTGCTTGTCAGCTGTGGGGGATTGGATGCGGGCGAGTCGACTGAAACTGAATCCCGACAAGACGGAGGTGATGGTTGTGGGTAAAGCAGGGGGTGGGAGGGGGTCCTTGATGGGGTCCATTCCCCCCTTGGTGGCTCAAGTCCGCAATTAGGGGCTGCTCCTGGACCCACAGCTTCGCCTGGATGCCCAGGTGATGACTGTGGCGAAAGGAGCATTTCACCAATTACATCTGGTGTGTCAGCTGAAGCTGTATGTCTCAGATGCAGATCTTGCCACAATCATCCATGCTTTTATTACCTCGAGACCAGATTACTGCAACACGCTCGACATGGGGCTACCCTTGATGACGGCCCAGAGGTTGCAGCTAGTGCAGAATGTGGTGGCGCATTTCCTGACTGGGACGGGCTGGTGCGAGCACATAACACCTGTGCTCCGTTCTCTGCACTGGCTGCCAGTGACTTACCGGGCCCAATTCAAAGTGTTGGTGCTTACCTTTAAAGCCCTAAATGGCCTTGGCCCGCCATACATCAGAGACCACCTCAACCCCCGGGTTCTGGATCGGTCCCTGCGGTCATTGGGGAGTGCCCTCCTGCGGGTCCCCCAAGTGTCTTGGGTGTTGACCATGCGAAGGGCGTTCCTGGTGCCCACACCACGGCTGTGGAATGCCCTCTCGTCAGGTTCATCTGGCTACAGACCTCCCCTCTTTTCGTAGACAATATAAGACCTGGATGTTCCATCTGGCCTTTGGGGAGGGGGAAGGAGAGGGTGGGTTGTTAGATGGGGTATTATTGCTGCTTTTATGTATTACTGTTTTAAATTGTTTTTAGATGTTTTGTGTGTTTTATTGTTGTACGTCGCCCCAGGCTGCCCATGTCAGGAGGAGGCGGCATAAAAGCAGAATAAAATATAAATAAATAAATAATCCTGCTTAGAGGGTGTCCACTTTGTGTAGCGGCCAGGGATAGACTGGGCATTCTGCTGGTGTTCCAACCACCCCATTGCATAGCAGACTCCCTGACCAAGCCAATTTCAGAGGTGTTCTTGAGGTAATCCAGGCTTAGTCTTGGACAACTTTAACATACAGAGAGACTAACCTTTTGAAGCCAGAGTGGAACTTTATGGTTTCCATGACAAACACATGGGTCTATCCCAAATAATATCTGGCCCAACACATGAGCCAGAATACACATTGGATTTGATTCTTGCACTTGCCTGGAAACAGCAGTTCCAATTATTGGGGGCGTCGTTACAACATCATTGTCATGGTCAGATCATTACTTTCTGAAGGCCCAGATTTCTGCCCTCCTATGCCCCTTTTGGAGCGGTGGACCAGTTAAGTTGGTCTGCCCCTGGAAACCTATAGATCCGATGTCTTGCAATTGACTGGAAACAGCGTTTCCAATTATTGGGGGTGCCATTACAACATCATTCTCGGACCATTACTTTCTGAAGGCCCAGATCCCTGCCCTCCTATGCCCCTGTTGGAGCGGTGGACCAGTTAGGTTGGTCTGCTCCTGGAAACCTATGGATCTGATTGGTTCCCAGAAATCTCTGGGGAATTTACCTACTGACCTTGATGGCTGCTCTGTTGGTTGCCTTGTGGAATGGCATCTTGACCATGACCGTTGACATGGTTGCATCTGCTCCCACCACTGTGACTGCATAGGTACCCCCTGAAGTCAACTGATTGCAGCATAAATATGTTTTGAAGAACTATGCCGTGGCTGTGATGGCAGCAAAGAAATCTTTCTTCTCTGCTATCTTACCATCTAAACTGGTCATATTCACCACAACTTGAGTACTGCTACTTCTACTGCAGAGTCAGAGTTTGGGGTTGGAGAAACTTAGCCTTGTCTTTTTGTTTGGAACAGTTTCAAGTAGCGTTTTATGCAGAGGATATGCTTAGAACAATGCAGGTAACTAGTTATCAATTAGAACCTTGCACATCCTGACTGGTGAAAGTCAGCTGGGAGATGCTGGAGCTGTTCCTGGGTGGGGTTGCCAATGCCTTCTTTTGGGGCCGTAGGCGGTCAGACACCATTAAAACTGTGGTGGTCCAGCCCCTACTCAATAAACCATCTTTGGATGCTGACTCCCCAGCCAGCTATAACCCTGTCTCTCACTTTCCCTTATTAGGGAAGGTTGCCCAGCAGCTTCAGGTTCATCTTGATGCTATCAGATTCCTGGACCTATTTCAGTCAGGTTTTTGTCTGGGGTAAAGCCTGGAGACTGTGCTTGTGGTTTTGGTCGATAATCTACACTTTGTTAGTCTCCAAGGGAACTGTACCCTGTTGGTCTTGTTAGACCTTTCAGTGGTCTTTAATACAGTTGATCATGTGGTGTTGTTGACACAACTACAGCACCTAGCAGGGGTGCGTGGGACTGCTTTTGAGTGGTTCTGTTTGTTACTGTCAGGGAGAACGCAGCGGGTCATGAAGGGAGATTGCTCATATTCACCAACTTTATCTGGCGAGGAGGCTGCAGCTCTCTCTCTCACATTCAGATCTGGACAACATAATTCATGCCTTTGTTATCTCAAGGCTAGATGACAGCAATGCACTCTACGTGGGGCTGCCCTTGGAGACTTTTCGGAAGCTGCAGCTGCCCTGGACCCCACATATCTGGACTGCCTTTCCTCCCATACTCCACCATGACCCTTGCAGTCAAGCAGGAGTGAGCTCTTATGAGTTCCATCTGCCAATTTGATTCCTACAACAAGGGCCTGTAAAGAGGCACTCTCAGTTGCTGCCCCAATACTGTGGAACTCCCTTTCCCCCAAAGATCCATCAGAAACCGAGCCTGAACAAATTCTGGAGGCAGTGTAAAATCTCTCTTTTTGGCAAAGCATTTGGTATGCAGGGATAAGGATCGGGTTGGGTGGATTTAGGAGTGAGGGCAGGATTGTTAAAGGGATTTTAGTGTATTTAAATGTATTTTGTGTTTTAATATTATAAGCTGCCCTGAGCCTTTGGGAAGGGTGGGGTAAAATTAGAATAAATAGACACATTATTTGTAACTAAGCTATACTTGCAATACTAACAACACTTTTAGGGGCAAGTGATATTGACAGGAATGGGAAACGTTTTCCCTTCCATGGGTCATTTTCGAATTTACTACAAACCTGCAGTCTGGACAGAAGCTGAGAGCGCATGCTCAAAGCAAGAGGGGTTAAGGATGTAATGTGCCTTACAAGTAGACTTGCCCATCACACAATTTACCCCTCCCCCTCACAGCCAGGTTCCTGTTAATTGCCTCCTTCCTGACCATCACATCGGTGTAACTTCCTACCACCTTCCTCCACTTCCTGGTTATTCCCCGGTCCTGCTACCTGCCACAGCACCAGGGACAAAATCATCTTTGGGACGCAGTGCACTGCCACCCTGGGCAGTGAAGATGTCTTCTGGCTCCGTGGGCCAAGGAAGAGAGAGATGCAGGCTGCATCAAATGTAGCCACAAGGGAACCTCGATGGGCTGAATCAAAGGGGGTGGTTCCAGAAGTGATTCAGAGGTTTCCCATCCATTGGATAACAAATTGTTTGGTCTTGGTGACATCCAAAAAGAAAAATCAAGTTAATACTGCAGTAAAAAAAAAGAACTTCAAAAGAACATTTTTGCAAACAGGTAAAATGTTGAAGGGAGGGAACAGGAGGCAGCCACAAGGGGAAAAGGAGAATTGGTAACCTACCTTTGGTGAATTCCTTTCTCTCATACACTCTGCATACTCCTCCTGTTGGGTAGTTCTACCATTGACCGATAGGAGGCAGATGACTAAATTTCTTTCTTCTGCACCTGCGTCACTGGAACTACCCAGCCGCTTCTCCAGTCCGTTTCACAGCCGAAAAAGACTAAGTCCACCGATGAAGCTAGAAGTAATAATTGTTAAGAACTCCCACCCACCCACCCAAAGGATAATCTCTCCATAACAAGCAACGGTTGTAACTAGAAACAATGAAATATGGTACAGGTCCCGAAACCCCACCCAGCTCATTAAACTTTGCTGCCTGGCCGGGAGGGTCGGAGGCGTATGCAGAGTGTATGAGAGAAAGGAATTCACCGAAGGTAGGTTACCAATTCTCCTTTCTCCTCAGACCTCTGCATCCTCCTCCTGTTGGGATGTACCCAAGCTCCCTGAGAACACGCTCACGGGTGGGAGCCAGCAGCACTGGAAGGATCCAGTACCGCCTGCAGCACCCTTCTGCCAAAGGCAGCCTCCACTGACTCAAACACATTGATTTTGTAATGTTTAACGAAGGTGTGGATAGAGACCCGAGTAGCGGCTCTGCATATCTCCTCATACGAGGCCCTTGCCTTGAAGGTGTATGACGTGGATGCAGAGCGCACGGAGTGGGCCCAAATCTGGAGATGTGGGATCCTACCCCCTGCCCTATACACCTCTACGATTCCCTGCTTCACCCATTTGGAGATCAGAGTCTTAGCGGCCTTGCGACCCTGACACCCTGGCCTAATATTAACGAAGAGAGCTGTGGACTGTCTGAATGATCTGGTTCTGGCTAAACAGACCTTAAGGACCCGTTGAACGTCAAGAGCATGCCAGGCCTTTTCCTTGGGGTGTACCGGATTGGGGCAAAAAGAAGGTAATATTACCTCCTGCGACCTATGAAAGAGGGTGTTAATTTTTGGTAAAAAAGACTGATCTAATCTTAACGTGACTGAGTCCTTCTGAAAAATGCAAAAATTGTCTTCCATAGATAATGCACCTAGCTCGGACACTCTTCTTGCTGATGTCACTGCCACCAAAAAAATAACTGTCAGTGTCATAAAATATAAAGAGACGTGTCTGAGTGGCCCGAAGGGGGTCTGGTCGGAGACTCCAGCACCAAGTTCAGGTCCCAGGAGGGAACCCTATGTACCACTGGGGGCGAGATAATTCTAGCCGCTCGCAGGAATCTCCTGACATTCCTGTGGGAGGACACCACTCTATTAGTGACCGCCCTGAGGACTGAGTCTATGGCCGCTGCCTGTCTAGCCAATGTGTTAGCCCTGAGACCCTGATCTAGTCCCTGTTGTAGGAATTCTAGCACCTGAGAAACCCCTGCCTGAACCGGATCTTGCCCGTGCTGGAGACACCACATAGCGAAGGTTTTCCACGTGGCACTATACCTCCTTCTCGTGGCAGCCCTTCTTGAAAGCTGGATTGTGGACAGGACTGCCTCCAAGTAGCCTCTTGCCCTTAACGCTGAGCGCTCAAGCTCCAAGCTGATAGTTTTAACGCCTGTATCTCTGAGGAGTAAACTGGGCCCTGGGAGAGCAACGTCGGCCAGAGGGGTAACCTGTGGTACAGAGACTGGTTGAGCTCTATCAGCTCGGAGAACCATGGTCTCCTGGGCCACCACGGTGCTATTAGAATCAGGCATGCTTGTTCCCTGACTGCCTTGGTTATTGTCCTCTGGATTAGAGGCAACAGAGGAAATGCGTACAGGAGACCTCTGGGCCAAGGGTAATTTAGAGCATCGATCCCCTATGCTTCCGGACAACGAGCTCGTGCTATGAAGCGAGACACCTGAGCATTCTCCCTTGTTGCGAATAAGTCCAGAATCGGTAGGCCGAACCACTCCACTATCAGCTGGAACACAGTTCCATCCAACATCCACTCTTGTGGGTGCAAGGTCTGACGGCTGAGTCAGTCAGTCCGTATGTTGTCCTGTTCCCTGATGTGAAGGGCCTTTATGGAGTCCAGATGAATCTGAGCCCACGAAAAAAGTTTTACTGCTTCGTGGTGTAACTCCGACGATTTCGACCCCCCCGATGGTTGAGATAGGCCTTCATCGTCACGTTGTCCGTATACACCAGAAGGTGCCGGGAGGGAAAAGTTGGGGCCAGATGATGTAGGCGAGTCGGATGGCCTTCAATTCGAGCACGTTGATCTTCTTGCCTGCATCCCTCTGTGACCAGATTCCCTGGGCTGAGTGAGATCCCGAATGGCCTCCCCATCCCCGGAGACTGGCATCCGTTGTTAGCACTGTCCTTGTTGGCTCTGTGAGCGGCACACCCTCCTGGAACGTATCCGGCCTTAACGACCAGGACATTGAAGACTTCAGGCTTTGAGGGACGGGAACCCAAGGGTTGAGCCCAAGCGTAAGCTCTCTTTGGAAACCCCTTAGCTGCCTCTGCAAGGGTCAAAGGTGGAAACGGCCCCAAGTCACTTGCCTGATGCAGGATATCAGTAGACCTAATAATCTCGCTAGTTGCTTGAGTCTCATGCAGTCTCGGAGCCTTAGCAATTGCACTAGCGACCTGATCTTGTCCCGTCGTTCTGGGGGAACAAACGTATGAGCCTGTATCCACCAAAATCTCGAGGTGCGCCAACCTGCGACTTGGCGATAGGTGACTCTTTTCCCTGTTTATCACAAAGCCATGCCTCTCCAAGTACTGGGTCGTGATGTTCAAATGCGACTGGACTCTGGGGGCAGAGTTGGCCCTGATCAGCAGGTCGTCCAGGTAAGCGTATACATGTATTCCCTCACTGCGGAGGTTGGCGATGAGGGGAACTAAGATCTTTGTGAAGACCCTGGGTGCCGACGATTGTCCGAAGGGGAGAGCTCTGAATTGCCAGTGCTCCCCGTTGTAGGCAAATCTGAGCCATTTCTTGTGCGGGTTCCAGATCAGCACGTGGAGATAGGCTTCTCTGAGATCCAGAGCTGCCATCCAATCGTTCTTCTGAAGGCTTTGACAAATTGATGCCGTTGTTTCCATCTTGAATCTCCGTCTCTTTACCTCTTTGTTGAGAGCTTTCAGGTCTAGAACCGCTCTCCATTTTCCTTGTTTCTTCACCACTAGAAACAGGATGGAATAGTTGCCTGAAAAACACTCGGGCATAGGGACTCGCTCCACAGCCTGAATCTCTGCCAGTCTTTGAATCTCTGCTGTCAGCGCCATGTGCTTTGAAAAGTCTCTTGGCGCCAGCGAGGCAACAAATCTTTGTCTTGGTGTGCGCTCCAGCTCTATCCTGTACCCCTCTGAGACACAAGATAGGACCCACGAGTCTGTCACGGAGCCGAGCCATGCCGCCTGGAATTGCTGAAGCCTGCACCCTATCTCTACGGAGGCATAGTCAGGCCTCCTGGCTGGCCTGAGTGGCAGCAACTCCCCATGATCTCCGCCTGTCATATCTGCCTGCTCTGAAACCCCTCCCTCGAAAGGAGAAGTTACTTGAATGGGATCTGGGGCCCTGGAAGTGCATCTGCCTAGAGGTACCCCCAAGCCCCCTGAGTCTGAAGGGGTAGCCACGGAAAAAAAAACCTTTTTGGAGTGATCTGTTGAAGGGTTTTTGGCTTGTCCTTAAGATTTGCCTACTCCAATACCTTATCCAAGCAAACCCCAAAGAGCTTGGAGCCCTTGTAAGGGGCAGAAGCTAGGAGGTTCTTGGCAGTAGTCTCTCCCTGCCGGGAGCGCAGCCAGACTCTATGTCTGGCTGCTATCCCATTGGACATGGAACTAGCTGACCAGACCAGGGCATCTGTGGTAGCGTCCACCAAAAAGGCAGAAGCCAAGCAGATGAGGGAAGATAGCCTCTGTGATTTCCTTTCGGATAGATCAGGGTTCTGGGCCTCCTGCATCCATGAAATGAGTGCCCTGGAGACATAAGAGGCCACAATGCTGACCTTAAGGGAAGTTGCGTTACAATCCACTTCCCTCCTAAGAGCAGAGTCCACCCCCCGATCTGTGGGGTCCCTGGGATGACAGTCTCCTTCCGTTGGGAAGACCATCTGACGCGCCAGCGAGGCCGCTGCCGCGTCAATTTTGGAACTCTTAAAGAGCGGCTCCTTTCTCCTAGAAAAAGAGTAAAGTGAGTCCTGTGCTTTGTTCATTTTGAAAGCCCTGTCTGGGTGCTTCCATTCTTCCAGCACCAATCTTTCAAAGGCCTTATCTAGGGGAAGCCCCTGGTCCCTGTCGTGCAGGGTGGGGAGCAACTCCCCTGCTTCCTCCTCCTGTGAGTCCGAGGAGGCTTCCTTGACAGGCTTCTCCTTAAGCTGGAGGGTTTTAATGACCTGCCACATAAGTTCCTCTCTGCACTGATTTGGGAAATATCTGTCTCTATCTCTGGGATCTGTGGAGTAATCCACATATTCCCCCTCTTCTAGCTCAGACCCCGTCCCTGAACCCGATGAGTCTGAGTCTGAATCCGCCAGAGTCCCAGCCCTAAACGCCTGACTGAAACCCTCTGGTTGATCCTCCTCCTCAGAACCCTGAGGAGAGAGAAATAACTGGGCCTTGGCTCCCCCTAGTGGAGGCTTGCTCTTTTTTCCCGCTCTGGGTTTTCCCACCCTGTGGTGCTTGGAGCCGGCCTTGTCTGACTCACCCATGGTCTGGGCTATTGAGTTTAGGGAGGGTCCCTGCGTGTCTAAGGAGCCTCCTTCATCCATTGCCGTTCCCGCCCCGACAGTGGGGGTGGGGGGTGGAAACCGACTCTTTCCCGGCCGAGCTCATTTTCAAAAATTTTTTAAATCTCGGCCTTCTTTGTACTCGGACGGGATCAAGAAGCGCTGACCCCTTCCAGAGGCGGGGGGATCACCGGATCTGGGGCCTCTCGCTAAGCGGGAAGCTGCGCGGCGTCCCCTACTCCCCGGCACAGTGCAAGGGAGCCAGTCGGGGATCTTTATTTATTTATATCTAGCCAGTCAGCCTAAAGAGCGAAAACCCGAGACCGCATCTGGGATTTCTGCCCCGTCAAGCCCCGCCAATTTACTTTCTCTCCTCTTTTTTTTTTTTTAAGGTCCTGAGGATACGAAGGTGCGACCTACCGGTCTCGAGGAAGACGACGGACTGGAGAAGCGGCTGGGTAATTCCAGTGACGCAGGCGCAGAATAAAGAAATTTAGTCATCTGCCTCCTGTCAATGGTAGAACTACCCAACAGGAGGAGGATGCAGAGGTATGAGGAGAAACAGCAAGAGAGGAAGAATAGACACACAGGAAAGTTGAGAGAAAACTGGAAAAAACAATAAGAAAAGTGGACAGCAATAATTCCACATTATAATTCCCTAAAATTTAATGTGTGAAGAGCTTTATATAACTAACAATCTTCAATTTCTATTCAGTGAAATTCGAGGAGCATCATTAGGCAATGAGGTATATGAAAGTGTTACAAATCAATGGAGCTTTGACATACCCAAGCAAAAATGAAATAAAAAATGAGAGAATATGTATAATAAACCACAAAATAAAGCTTGGAGGCAGTTTGACCCTACCAAGAGGTCCAACCGAGGGTTTCACATTGTGTGCAGAATCCTGAGGGGATTAGCTCTTAGGGCTGAAGTGAGAGTAGCTGCTCTCGTTCCATCCTGAAACACTGTCTTTTTGGGAACACTTTCAGACATTCGTTGGTATTTCCCGCTTCCGGTCCCATTGGTATCAGCGCCGGCAATTTCCCATCATTTTCCAGTAATTTCTGGTAATATCCAGTATTACTGGAAATTACAAAAAAAATAAAATAGCAATACCACCAGAAATTACCCCCAAATACCGACAATACTGGAAAGTACCGAAAATTACCGAAGTGACAGAAAATAGTGGAAAATCCTGAGAAATGCCAGTGGATTTCCTCCTTGTGCGAATGAAAGTGAAAGAGCTGTTTCCATCAGAAACAGCACTCAAAAAAGTGTAGGGGGATGGGGGGCTGAGGATGCTTTCACACATTACAAAATGGGCTATTATAATAACTTGAGATAATATCGGCTATTACAATTCCATAATTTTTGTAATGTGTGAATGCACTATCCCCCCTTTTATGCTGCAAGATCTTGGGTCATTGTAAGAGCTACCAAATGTGGCCTTTACAATGACCCAAGATCTTGCAGCATAAAAGGAGACTAGTGCATTCACACACTACAAAAAAATGCGGAATTATAATACCCAGCATTATCTCCAGTTATTATAATAGCCCATTTTGTAAGGTGGGAAAGCAGCGTGAGATGCATTATCCAGGGCACCGAGGGCTGCACCCGAGAGTAAACCAATTGATCCTGCTGTGGATCACTTCTACTTAATCGAGCAGTCCCTGAATAACTAGGCCCTAAGACACAGATGGACGGAAGGAAAGAAATTCAGAATAAATTATTTTTTGTCATGAATATAAGGTAGTCACAAAATAAAAAGTCCTGTAAATTGGCACATTCACTAAACACAAGGAATGGAGCATAACCATATATGAGGAAAGGAAACCTACTAACAAATTAGTACAATTAGCAGGGGGAAAAAAGGAGATGGACAAAAAATGTACATATATAGCTCTGAGAATCAGGAAAGCTTCCCGCCCCAAAGAAAAAAGATAAGGCAGGCAGCAAGTTAAGTCAGCAGAAAAGCGACCATGGTTGGCCACTGTTGGAAACAGGATGCTGGGTTCGATGGTCCATTGGTCTGACCCATTATGGCACTACTTATATTCTTCAAACAATGAATATTGTTCAGTGCGCCCAGTCCTACAAGTTACAAGGCCTAACTGCATACTTAGATGAGAAAAAGCATCTAATAGTGATTAATAGAAATCCTTTTGAGATTGGTATAAAATTAACATTATGGGGGGAGGGTTCGTTTGTGAAACAAAAAATTCTACTTCATACAGAACTTTCTCTCCACCTCTGAGAACTAATGAAGCGAAGTTAGTAAAAAGCTAACACTGAAAATGGAGCCTATAATCCATTCCACACCTTATTGTTCCTAGTGCTCCCTACCATGTATGTAATTAATTGTGTAAGAGATAGGAACAATAGGATATACAGGGTCTGAAAGTAGGCAGAGCAAGCATAAATAAGACATTTGTAGATGATTAACCATTTGAATTAGAAATACAGAAGTCTAATTAAAAATCACCACTGCCCTTTGACTATAGAATGATTTCTTACAGCACAACTGCCAGTACCTTTGTTGAGCTAAACATATAATCCTGTAGTCTTTCAATGAAGTATTACAAAGGAAACAAAAGAATACCAGTGAATACAGTATCAGTTCTACCAAAAAACCCATTGCATAACATAGTAATATTAGACATGATCCAAGCTTCAACCTAAAAGCGAGCAATTTGCATCTAGAACAATAATTTATCCAGTGGAACGTATTCTATGAAAATTCTAAAACATAAAAAATGGCAGAAGTTTCTGCAGAGGGAAACTTTGACAGAGGACCTCTGCGCACTGGTGAGATATAGCTGCATCTGTACTTGCAAGAGGAGGAAGGACTGAAACGGGTCAGAGGAGACAGCAAAAGTGAGCAAAGCTGTCACAGTCAGATCACAGGGAATGCATCTGATGATGAGTGCCTCTGTGAAGAAGCTCACACTAATCTAGTTACAATGACCTCCAGGTGTAAGCTAAAGCTTTGTTTCTCCACCTGGTATAAACCCAGAATAGAGCCTGGCTGAAAGTACTGCTGGTCTTCCAATAGGGAGACACCACTAGAGACATGAATCAAACAGTTTCTGGATGCTCAAATGGGCTCTTTCTAACCAGTCTTCCAAAATGTAAGCTCATATAAATGCAGAATATTTTTGTGATTAACCTTCTGAAACAAAAATATTAAATATTTGTTGTGCTTTTAAATGAATAAATTAGATACCTTGGCAGCCTTTAATAAAATTTCCCTCTCCTGTTCATCTTTCCTTTGTTTTTCTAGACGTTCCAACTGTTCAAAAAACTTTAGCTGAGATCGGACATCTGTAGCCTGTTCATACCATTCATCATCCTGGCAAATAAGAAAGATATTTAATGCAAACATGTTATTTTAATAAAGGTATACATTAATGCAAGCTGTTCAAGTACCTTAAACCCTTCCTGGGCTGCTAACAAACGCACACGGTTTTGTCTGACGGTATGCACCAGTGATAAAAAGAGAGTGATCTAACAGCCTCTGCTGAATAGTGCGGTTACCCAACAATGAAATTCACCCAGTGATTCCCAATTTTTTTTCATCTGATACCCCATTTTAGAACTTAAGTTTTCCTGTGACCCCAGATGCCAACAAAGATTAATGTGTCATCAAAACCCTATGGAATCTAAGGAATTAAGCACTTCGTACAGAGGTAGGCAAAATGTGGATCAAGAGCCACCTGTGGCTCTTAGGCAGTTAAAGTGCAGCCCTTCACCAGAGCCAGTTCCAGAATCTCAGCTGCCCGGACCCCAGAGCCCCATCTCCACTAGCCAATCATGAAGCAGAAGGGGCTCAGCCTGGGAGATGCTTCAAAGGGGTACACACGTGTCTTGTGGATCTCTGCTATATGAAGACTTTGGTACGTGGCTCTTGGGGGGTTGGGAACTTTGCCCACCACTGACTTAGTACATTATTTAATGCAGTCGCAAATCACTACACATCACTTCGTCTCTCTTCCCGTGCCACACATTCACACACACACACTGGGGGTATTCTCAAAACCTGGGTGCTGAAGAAAGGGCATCCCATACTAATTTTCACTGTGAATCGGGTATTGTCAGAAGTGGCCCATTGTGCTAGCAACCCCACACAAGGGTTGTTGTGCAAAGCCTTCTGACACACCAGACCCACAGAGGAAGCCAGCACAGGCTGCCCTTTCCCCGGGATCCAGGTTTTGTGTGAACGACGTACCGTACGCGTGTGTTCCACTCTTACACTCACAATCTATATTTCTGCTCTGCTTCCCCTCCCATCTGGAGACTGTGGAGGCTCTCTGCATCAGCAAGACTCCTTCATCGACCCCTACATATGCAGAGCCTGGGAGGAGGTGCAGCAAAGTCTTGCAGCTTCAGCAGCAGTGCTTTTTCACCAGAGGGGGACCTGAAACTGCAGTCGTGTTACCTGCCGATGTTCAAGCTTTGCAGTCACCGGCAACACAACAGCAGGCAGCAACTCCCGACAAGCTACTCCTTCTGCAGGTCTCACAACCCAAACTTAGGGTTCAGGACCGACAACTTTGGAACTGCTGAATTAAACAACTGGAAGACTACAGTGTCGATTTTATGATAAACCAGTGAACAATCAATATAGAGGCTACTTTGCACTGCACTCCCTACAATTTATTTAATCTGAATGCTGTCGCTATTCTAGGCATAGTCAAAATATGTATCCTGAGAAAAGGAAAAAAAACACATTTACAACTTAAAATACAAGATAAAGCAGATCTGTATTATTATAAAATGAAAATGGGCAAAATTATAGCAGGCAACAAGAACATGTACACCCTCTAAGGACTCTCAACAAATAAGAAAAGATTATTGATTGTAAATCCTCAATATCTGCTGGGGGAAAGTGCTAGCAATGGTCCAACTCCTATAATGGATAGAAGGGACAGAAATTCTTAAACATATTTTCCCTTTTCCATTATTACATTTAAAACTGTTTTAACTTTTACATTTATTTCAAAAGAATAGAGTACTAAGCCTGCTTAGCTTCATAATCTAAAAATGCATAATGTATGAATGCTTCCACGATTGAAAAATCATGTTTCTGAATAATTATGCTTTAATTTCCATTGGTATTTCTGAGCCTCATGAGAGTGGAAACTATTTTGCTGAAAAGAATTTACAACACTAGCTATACAGAAATACACTATCAAAGACACTAAAAATATGTCTATCCTACATTTCCCTTTAAAAAAAAAAAAAAAAGTTTGGATAGATTAATGATTTTTTGTTACAGTTTCCAGTGTTACATAAGGCTGTCCAGCTGGTTTGCAGCCTCTTGCAAATTATGGTACTTTTCTGAAAGTTTAAAATAATCAGCAACCAGCTCAGGAGTATCCATTTAAACTTGAAACTCTATTTTCAAAGAAAATGTTGCTTAATCACAGTGAACCATTTGCCTTTTGAATTTTCAAGTCTACAGGGCTATGCAAAATGGGTGGCAATTTCATAAATTAATAAAGAAACATTGGCCATTCGTTTTAAAACCTTGAAACCTACCTTTAAAATCAAATCACTTTTGGTTTCAGTTTCACCTTATGCAGCAACACTTGTCTTTGAAGTTGTTGAATTACTCAGTGATTGGATGGGAACTCCTCTCAGCTAAGTCCATTTTAACAGTACAATTTAATTTTTCTCACAGTCAAGAAATTATTAGAATCGTAAGCTTTTTTTTTTTTTTTTTAAAGAGTTCCATATGCTGAAAGGAATTTCAGTCCAAGATGTAGATATTATGCTTCAACAGGCATCAAGAAGGCAAAGTTTCCACCATAACCTATAATTGGGAACTCATGTTCCAGAACAGACCTTTTAGCACTGCTGACTTATTAGGAAAAAAACTCACAACAATCTATAGGGATTAATGGGCAAGTAAGTTCTATAACAGAGGGGAAAGGATATTATAGCTAAATTCTAGACACACCCATCTTCAGCAAAAAGCCATGCAGGTCCTTTCACTTGCAGTCAGGTGAGAAGGAAGAGCCGAATTTAATTTTGTTACACATCGTATTACGTCACTAGAGAGTGTTTATTGTCATGCCTTTGTATACTTACTTTGTGAGATTCCATCCGGTTCTGTGTTATTATTGTGACTTTTTCTATCACAGTTCTTAATCTGTTCTGTGTCGCATGGGAAATAAAGGTAACCACTTCAGCTGGCACATCTGTAATTCCTAATTTTTTAGCTGAAGCAGAAAAACAAAAACCCAAAATTAACTTCCTCCCTAAAATAAATAAATTATATATATATATAATGTGTTTGTATATGTCTGTCTGTATGTGTACGTGTTTACACTGTGTGTGTGTATATGTATATATACACACACGTATATATACATATACACATACACATACACACGCCAACCATTACTCAGCATGATGAAATCACAGAGTACTTTAAAATATCTCCAAAACATTTTTGGTGTTACAAAAAGCTGTTAGAAGTCCATTATTGAGAGTACCAAAAAGACTGGAATGTAGACAATATTTAGGTTAGTTAAAATAATAGCTCAAGAGAAAACATGGATGAGATGATGGAATGGTCAGAAAAGACTGATTAATAAATTCAAAACATTTTTAGGAAAAGCTTCCTAGAACAGAATTTGCTAGATCCTAGCTCTTTCAGAGTTTTGAATGTCCTTTTTTCTAAAAACTATCAATTTATTATGGTGACCATTTAGGAAATGTCATCTTAAAGATATTGCTAATTTTATTAGTTAAGAGAAACTTAATTTCTAAGCATAACTGCAAATTCAGAAGATTCCATCTCTAATCTTTCTTGCCTTTGCTCTTTGAAGGCAAAAGAACCTTACAATTGAAGATTAATAATTATGGCTTATTCTATTTAAACACATTTGCCCAATCAAAAAGCTACTGAACTTAGGTTAATTTGCTACAATTATATAATAATGCAAATACACTGATAATGATAAGCACCAGTAAAATAGTCTACTTATTAAATAATGTATATATCATGGTAACCCTTTAAGATGGACTCCATTATGGTAGGTGTGTCATTAATATTGTTATCCATGTTCATTGCAGTAACGCTTAGTACTGATTTGCAGGTAATAATTTAGAAGCATTACAAAATAAATTTTTCTGGTCTCTTTTGGGATTTCCCCATGCATTGCCAGCTCAGTTTATAAGAGCGGAACTGGATACAGATCCTCTAACAGTAATTTCCACCAAGCGACTGTTGAACTAATTGGTTCAAGCTTTTGACTTTCAGTCCGGTGCGCATCATAAAGATGTGTTATTTAGAAGATATGTCCTGAACCATGTCATTGCAATCCACCTGGCTATATTTGTAATTGATACCTTAAATAAGGCTGGATTTGGCTATCATATTAATAAAGATGTGAGTTTTTTTCCAGTAGGTGAAAAAGAAATGATATACCAAAGATTAAGATATATAGCCCAACAGAACAATTTGGTGACTATACAGGTGAGCCAGATGGCTCCTTTATATTGTCTTTGGAAAACAGAGGGGAGAGCAAAATATCTGCAGCTTGACTTAAAACCAACTATCCGTATCCACCTGGCCAGACTTCGTGTAGCGCAGATGGTGTCTGCTGTAACAGTTGGACCTAGATTGGGTATTCCATCAGAGAAAAGAATCTGCCCCTGTCGGATGGGGATGGTAGAGGACTCAATACTCAAGAACTGGTGAGGTTGCAGCTCGTCTGCATACGCTCCCAGCATCCTTGGCTGTCATCGCTTGAGGACACCACGACTCTCCTGGGGCTTGGCCTTCCTGCCACCCCAAGCTCCAC
>QEPC01005157.1:2625084-2649180 GCA_003113815.1 Sphenodon punctatus
TGCACTTGAGACCTCGCATCTTCATGAATGTTAGACCCCTTGTCTCTCCCTCTGTTCCCCTTCCTAAGTCTCTCCCCCAGCTCCTGTCTCTCAGATTGTAAGTCCTAGGGGCAGGGACCGTGTCTATTTTATTACTTTGTAAAGTGCCAGGTACACTGCTGGTGCTATATAAACGTTTGTTAATAATAATAATAATAATACACTATGTCCTTGAAGTCCCTTATTTTTCTGATATTAGGGCTTCTTTTCTTGACCCCATTCTCTAAGAAAAAAACCCCTGATATGGCTGCACCAGCAGACTGATTTCCCAATAACTATCATGAATTTAGCTGCATTTGCCTCTTGGGCAGCGGCTATTAGAGTTACCTTCCCCATATTGGCTCTGAAATGATAGTCTGAGAGATGTGTTTATTTGCCGATTATAAAATTATGTTGAAACTATATATTATATGGATATTGTGGGATTGTTTAGGGAGTTAGTATAATTATTATTTTGAATTTGTATGATTTTATGTAAATCGTTATTTTTGTACCCTGGTTTGATCCATACTTTGTATTTGGATTTATTTTATTATTTGGCTATGGTGAAAGCTAATGCCTAAATAAAGAAATGAAATATGAATTGTGATAATTGGAGCGAACAGAAAGTAAAAGTCAGTCCCTGCCCCAGAGAGCTTACAGAAAGCAATAATTATATAGCACTGGGTGGTTGTTTTTTAAATCAAGCGGTCCCTTAATTCCTCTCCTTATGAAATGTGTTGTAAATGCATTTCTCCATATATCAGCAGCACCAAAGGAGTATACATGTGTATGTGCATGCAGGATTAGGGCTATGTATCCTATTTTACTCACTGGGACACCATCCTTTGCAGAATTAACAGGGAAATGCCCTTTAAAATCAATTAATTTTGTTCGGTTTTTTTTAAGTATAAGGTCTAGAAGTTCTAGGCCACCATTATAAGACAAAAAGCTTTAATGTAAGCAGCAGGTCTAATGCAGCATTAGTATTTTAGAATAATTAAACAGGACAGCCAGTTTTTTCAACTGTGTTCACATACACATTTTATATAGATAGTGAGCCCAAGCTGTATCTATATAGATACTCTCAAACAGAGGAGAAATATTTTAGGATGTTCACACTTCAAATGATTTCCAAGAATGCTAATTAAACAACTAATTTTCACTGGAGAATGTGGGAGTGGGCAAATGAAAGCATTTTTAAAAAATAAACATTTTTTGTGACGTGTTTATATTTTTCCAACCAAACTCAACAGCAGTAAACCATCAGATGTCTAAAAAATGAAGAGGAATCAGTGAACAGTAGTTTTATATTGATATATACTTCTGTTATTTTAATGATGTGATTTAAAATGAACTGGCAGTCTTCAGCATCACCCTTGGCTTTATGTCAGCAATGGGTTTGGTTCAGTCAATCACTGACATTACTGAAACAGTGAGCTGCCATTCACCAGCAGGGGGCACTGCAGCAATTTCTTTCTTTAGGCAATAGCACAATAGAAAGTCCGTTGATTAAGAAAATGCATATTTCAAACAAATCTGTCATGATACAAGACTCATAACAACCATCCTCTAACAAAATGGTTTGGTGTTTTTTCCATACATACTTTCCCTATTCCCTAAATTTGTAGCCTTGCAACACAAATTTATTCACATATAGAAAACTGTCAAAGTAATACAGCCCTAAGTGAAAACCCCTTCTGAATACTATTTGTAGATGCGGTTATTATAATTGATTTTGTACTACGCAGATAATGTTTCATGCAGTCCTTTCTACTTTATTTTTTTCCCATTTTTGATACTGCATTGTCCATTTAAATGTACATCATCCTCACATTTCCTAGAAAAATAATCATGTCCTATACGTCTGATTTTTTTAAATAACACTATCACATTATTATCCCCTAAAATTAACTTAGGCTATCATTGGTCTCATATTTCAGGTGTTACTTTAAGGAGTTCAGCAAAAGGCACATAAGCCTTTGATGTATCACTAAATTAAAACTCTCTCATCACCTCTCAGAGCTCAGTTGCACAGGTGAAACATGGGGTGAAAACACACACGACGCTAACTCCACTTTACCACCGCTTTAACATTTCTTATGCATGTTGCAGGGCTTCATAGGGCACCAATACAGCCCTGCAACATGCATAAGAAATGTTAAAGCAGTGTTAAAGTGGAGTTAGTTTTATGTCGTTTTTACCCCATGCAAGTGAAATCAAACTTAGATCATTACAGAACAGTAACACAATCGTAACTCATACAAATAAAGTCACTACTACTAATTTTGATGCATAAGATTTCTGAAAGATTTGCAAGAGTCCATAGTAAGCACATACCATTTTAACTGAGTTTAAATACAAATAAGGGGGTGGGGGGAAATAACTCTCTCTCCATTCCTTCCCTCTCCTCCTCTGTTCAAGCTCGTCTCACCAACTGTCTCTCTGATATTTATTTATTTATTATTTATTTATTTAATCATATTTTTACCCTGCCCCTCCTGAAACAGCTCGGGGCGGCTGGATGTCTCAACACCAACTCAAACTGAACATGGCTAAAACTGAACTGATCTTCCCTTCCAATCCTTCCTCCTCTTCTTCCCTGTCAATTACCATTGACGGGGTCTCCATCCTCCCTGTCCCCCAAGCTCGCAGCTTGGGCTTCATCTTCGACTCGCACCTTACCTTCAAACCCTACACTGACTCCGTTGCCAAATCCTGCCACTTCTCCCTCCACAACATTGCCAAGATCCACCCTTTTCTGTCTGTCTGTCTCTGCCAAAACTCTCATCCACGCCCTAGTCATCTCACGCCTCAACTATTATAACCTCCTCCTCGCTGGCCTTCCCCACTCCCACCTTTCTTCCCTTATCTCTGTTCAAAACTCTGCTGCCAGGATCATCCACCTAGCCCGTCGCTTTGACCAAGTGCATCCTCTCCTCTCTCCACTGGCTCCCTCTTCCTGAGCGTATTCTGCACAAGCTCCTTGTCTCCACCTACAAAGTTCACAACCTCGCTCCCCGCTAACCTCTCTGCCCTGATCTCCCTCCGAACTCCTGGTCGTGCACTCCGTTCCTCTTCCATCCCCTCCCTCAGCCTCCCCTGCTCCCCAACCGCCTTCATCCTTTCTCCCTCACACGCCTGGAACTCCCTCCCTGCCCTCGTCTGCCTGGCCCCCACACCTTCAAGTCCCTCCTCAAAATCCACCTCTTTCACTCTGCCCTTCCAAAGTCTTACTAACCACCCCCACCCAGGATTATCCCCCACCTGTTATCTGCAAACTCCCAATTTACTGTACCAAGCCAAGAACGTGTACCTGAGCTCTTGCATCCTCATGAATGTTGCATGCCTTGTCTCTCCCTCTGTTCTCCCTTCCTGTCTCCCCTCCCCCTGTCTTTAGATTGTAAGCTCTCGGGCAGGGACTGTGTCTCTCTTATTCTTTTTAAAGCGCCAGGTACATCGCTGGCGCTATATAAATGCTAATAGATAATAACAACAACAACTGAGAAACAGCAGCCAAGTAACAACACTTCTTTGAATGTAATAATCCAAAGACACCCTTTCCCCATGGCATTGCGATAAAAATAATTTTTTTGCTATAGTTACAATTTGCCAACTTTGACACTTTTATTCTAACAAGGATCAACAATTAAACTTTTCTTCCTACCCATTCAAGTTCTGGAACACACAGGCATTGTAAAGTTACACTGAATTTCATGTATTAACAAGAAGAAACAAAGACTAAGAGATGAAGAAAAAAATTACAATATTTCTTGGCCTTTTTTGTTTTGTAAGAGGACATGAAGAGCAGAAAGATGGCTCAAGTCCTGTTGAGAAATGATATAAGAAGCGGTGAACATCCCCGCTGTTAGATACAAAGCATGGTTCTTTTCTTAAACCCTTTCAATATAAAAAGAAAAATACGAGAAATTGCAGGATTGCAGTAATCATCTCACAAACAGTACAATTTTATGTATCATCTTGCAAAGGATGGTTTGGTTACTATGAATTCCAAATAAACAGCAATGCATTCAAATCTGCTGGTTGCTCCTGAAATACATAAATTAGAGAGAAAAACTTGAGACCAGCCCAATTCCAGGTTTCTTTCTTTGCTTCTATTCTATACTCCGCAGCTACAAAACAGAGATCAGAAGACCTACATACTGGAAAGAGTACAAGTAACAAAAGGACTATCTCCTCTTTACTCTCGTCAGGCAAGAGCATCATTGCAAAGCTGACAAAATGTTGAGGAAGGAGAAGTTAAACCTCCACCCAGACACTTTGGAATTGTTCAATTGAAGACATTTGTTTTTCTTTGCACACATATTGCCATCGGTCTCCGTCCTTGGTTTTCTTCCACTCAGAGCCACAGCACGCTGAGTTGGTGCTTTTTACTTCAGTCAATGTCTCTCCCCCCAAAATAGGCAACTGGAAACTTCTGGCTCATGTAGATGCAGACACCTCAGACCTAGTGTCTTGTACACACAGATGTTCCACTGTCCCTGCATTTATCCCTAAAGGCCATTACTGTTTCCTTCTGTTCCCTTATTCCACATCTACTGTAATGCCTATTATAAGAAGCCAGCCAATTAATGATAGCTAGGCCGAGGGACAGCTGAATGCTTGACTGACAGTTGTCTTTGCTTGCTATTTTTAAAAAATGCAAGTGTATGTGTGTCGATAAAAATGTGTACATTTGATTGAATCCCTTCCACATAATTCTTTGCTTTTTTAGATTGTAAGCGCCTGTCTGTGTATGTGCTTGTGAAGAGCATAGTTGAGGGGTGTCCAAAGTTCCCAACCACAAGAGTCATGTACCAAAAGGATCACACCACAATACACAGATACACGTGACCCCTTTGAAGCATTTCCCAAGCTGAACCTCACTCCTTCCTCATGCATCATTGGCAGAGCTGGTGGTCTGTAGTCCTAACTGCAGAGATTAAGGAACAGCTGACATACACTGGACTGACATACACTGGACATACACTGGACAATTAAGGCAGAACAGGGCCCGGGACAGGCACTGGCCGAGAGCCACATATGGCTCCCAAGCTACGGTTTGGCCAACAATGCAGTTCAATCGAGCTAGAAGATCAACTCTGGCACAGATCCTTTTTAAAGGACTATGCTGTGACAGCAGAAAAGAAAGCTTTCTTCTCTGCTGTCATCATGCCTGCAGAGTGCAATCCAGCAGAGCTGTTCCGTGCGGTGAGTGGATTGGTGAATCCCGGTTGTCTCCACACTGAGTTAGAACCAGCTGTTGCCTGCTGTGGCAAGTATGCCACCTACTTTGCAGACAAAGATGCTTGCATTCAGTTCAACTTGGGAACTGCTAATGTGAATGCTAAGTAAGGGCTGGGGAGGCTGTCTTGGCCAGCTTATTTGGATCAGCTTCAATTAGTGTCACCCACTGATGCTGAGGGTGTGCTTGGAGCGATGTGGGTGACCAGTTGTGAAACAGATCCATGCGCGTCCTGGCTGGTGAAAACTGGCCAGAAGACACTGGGGCTGTTGCTGGCTGAGGTTGTCAATGCTACTCTTCAAGAGGGCAGGGTACCTGATGGCCTCAAACTTGTAGTTGTCCAGCCCCTAATCAAAAAACCATCCCTTGATGTGGGTTCCCCTGCCACCTACCACCCTGTATCCTAACCTTTATGTTTTAGGGAAGGATGGCCATCTTGTAGCTTTAAGGCACACCAGGATGTCATCCGTTTCCTGGACCCATGTCAGTCTGGCTTTCTTCCTGGGCACAATTCTGAGACTGCACTTGTGGCCTTGGTCAGCAGTCTATGCCCTGAGATAAAGAGGGGAAATTGTACCTTGATGATCTTGTGAGATCTTTTAGTGGTCTTCGATACCGTTGACCATGAGGTGTTGTTGACACAACTGCATGACCTGGCAGGGGTTTGTGGGACCACTCATTCCGTTTGCTCCTGTCAGGGAGATCCCAGAGGGTGATGATCGGCAGCTGCTCATCAACCTCTCAGAATCTCCCCTGTGAGGTTCTGCATGGTTCCATCTCAGCTCCTCTCCATTTCAATGTCTATATGAAGCGTCTGGGCAACATCATACAGAAATTTGGAGTGTAGTGCCATTGATATGCTGATGACCCCCAGCTTGCTCGATCTCATTCAACCTCGGTCCTGCAGCCTCAAGTGCTTTCTCAGTACCTAGCTGCTACTGGGGACCAGATGCAGGTGAGTCGACTGAAGCGGAGTTCTAGTTGCTTCCTTCTAAATATAAATAAATAAAATCCGTCATCCCAAGCCCCATCCCTGCTTTGCCAAATGCCTGGCTAAATAAAAATATCTTAAATTTCCTCCAGTAGATGAACAGGCTCGGGCTCTGACGAACCTCCAGGAGAAGGAGTTCTACAATACTGTAGAGCCATCAGCTCTACAGATATATCCTCCCACAGATAGGTGGGTTCCAGGCCGCTTAGGGCTTTGTAGGTCGAAATCAGCACTTTGAATTGAGCCCAGAAAGCTGTAAGGAGCCGGTGCAGATTCTGAAACTTTGTTGTGTTGTGCTCCTGACAGGCTGCCATGTTGCAGCTTCCAAACAGTCATCAAAGGCAGCCCCACACAGAACACATTGCAGTGGTGGCTTAGCCTTGAAGTTACGGAGGCTTGGATAATGGTGACAAAGTCTGAATCTGATGGCTGCAGCCTTCTCACCAGACGAGTTGGTGAAAAGTGCTCTTGGCCACTGTAGCAACCTGGTGTAAACAGCAATGTGTCCAGAGTCAACCTTAGGTTGTGAAAATGAGTGAGCAAATGGTGTTGAACTCTGTTCATGGCAGGTGTCTCTGTGCCACCCAGATCACAGGGCTGACCAAACATCATCACTTCATTTTTGAGGAGCACCAGGAGGGGAGACATATTCCTTTCTGTAGAAAACCAGGCTCCTTAGCTCAAGGTGCTTGCTGCAGGGAATTACTGATTTCCACTTACAGTTTGCTAGGAAGCACCAATCCCATTTTCCCCACAAGGAAACTGGATACCTGTAATTAGCCATATTGCTGGTTCATCTGAAGCAGAGATCCAGATGTACAAAATGCAGCTAATCTGATCCTCCATGGTTTGGGCTGCCATGGAAGCCCAAACTCAAAGCGTTTCTATTGTCCACTTTAAGGCTTTGGTCATTAAATTTCAAAACAATTCAAGATCAAGTCCCAGTTCCTAGGATGAGTCAGCATTCTTGGTTAAAATAATCTGCCTGTAGAGCAAATTTCTATCAACTGGTAGAGATTAGTTGAATCCAACATGTCCACCATTAAGAAACACTGGAAAAAAATGTTCTTTGATAAGCCATTCCATCATCAAAAAGGACAGTTACAGCACCAACCCCACATTCAGCTTGCCTCTTATCATCACAACAACAAAAAGCCTTTAACCAATCAAATACAACTCTACCAATACTGTAAGCATACCTTTTACACACACACACACACACACACACACACACACACACACACACCAAAGTTGCAAAAAATCAAGAGATTTCATGATGCTGGAAAAACTACTCTTTCGTTTCTTAAACCTGAAGTAGCATATCCTACTATGAAATTTAAAGTTCTAAGAGTTTTCATCTAAAAATAGGGGTGAACTTCTAGATCTTACAATTCATGGATCCCCTGCAGAGTTCTGTGGCCAAGAAAACGGAGATACGTATACAAGAAGTTTATTACAGAGCCCCTACAACTTAGAAAAGCAGCTTAAAGGTATTTGTATCTTTTCACATTTTTTTTAAAAAAAGCTTATTTAAAGTATGTTTTACAATTAAATACTTAATTATTATTTTTTTTAAAAAGATGTTGTTACAAGCAATTTGCTAAAAGTGTTGGGTTTTTTTTAAATAATCAAATTTAACATTGGCAAGATCACTTTGAAGACCTGTTTATTAAAAACAGATCTGAGGACATGAACTGGGTAAGCATCCCAAATATGTTGGAAGAAGATGGAACTGAAGCAAAGTTCTCATTCACGCCGTCATTTTGATTTGAATTGCTCACACTCTTCTTACTGTTCCATCGATACACCATGACTTTAAAAACAAATATCAAATTCTGAGTCTTTACTTGGTGTTGTTTTTTTGGTGGTGGTTTTTTGTTTTTTGCTTGTTTGTTTTTTGAGGTCTTCCGGGCTACGATCCACAAGTTGTTTACTCTGGAGTAGTTCCACTGAAGCCCACTGTTTGTGGATTACAGCTCTGGCTTATCAGCCTCTAGGTCACATTACAGTTACATTTTCAAGCTGTTCTTTTACACTTACAAGGGATAGAAATTTGATAACTTTAATTTTTTTTTTTTAAATTAATTATGACAATCTCATGACTCCTGCAGCTCAGAAAACGCATACATACTTAAAACTCAATACAAGAAAGTGAGTGTTTGCAATCCTAGATTCATTTTTTCCTGCTTTTCCATTGGCAGTTCTGACCCGCAACATCCTTTGGCTCCGTGATATTCCTCACATTCTTTCCTTTCCATCTCCCAGAGTCTACTGCTCCAAGTCATCCTCTTATTTCTTCTAGAACAAGACTGCCTGCTATATGTAATGAACACTACTATGCATTAAAAATAATGCGAATAAATACTGGCATTGCCTTACATTGTAGGTGTCGATGTTAAAACACAAACTAACCTTTGTAAAGTAAGTGTTTTAAATCATCATTCCAAAATGGATTTTGCAAGGATTCTGTAGACCAGGAGTAAGGTGCATAAGATGGAAGTACACATTCTTAAGTGTTGTACCCCTTCAGTGCCTGACTCTAGTCAACACTATCTTCAGCACATTTTCACATGCACTATATGGACCTGATTAAAAAAATAAAATAAACCAGAATGGATTTGTCAACAAAGTAATAAAAGTCCCACACTTCGTAAGCCCCACATACTTATTTTTATTATTAAGTGGGGTTTTTTTTCGTTTTTATTTTTAAATTATTTTGGAAGGTTTATATTCAACTCCCAAACCTTTTGCTAGAAAAAAGTGGAGTATTTCAGTAACTCCTTGAGGTTCTATAGGTGTAATCTGTACCGTAATTTCAGCATTTGCTGAAAACAATGGACAGATAAATCCCCAGAAGATATTATTTAATAGAGATTGTAGCAAAACACCAGCATAGAAAGTTTTTTAAAGATACAAACAAATACAAAAAGTACAAATCCCAGAAATGATTTGCCATTTTCTACACAAGGAAAAAAAGCAATATCCAAGCAAAGAGTAACATGAACCCTATAAAATTTATTACAGAAAACAATTTGAATTCCTGAGAGAGAAAAGATCTAATCAGGTACCAATTATCTGTCATAGAATTTTGAAATGTGGTCCCTTTCACCACTCCTGTCCCTGACTAAGTGCCAATAAAACTGCACTGGCAAAGCAGGAGCCTGCTATGCCCCAAATTTTGTCTCTCTGGGTCCTAAAGTCAATGGGCATTTTGAGGGTACAAGTAGATGAATAGTCCATTCATCTGATGAGGAATATTTAATCAATTTTCGCAGCTGGTTACCCAACCCTGGCAATGATATATTAACACAGTACAATCAAAACCACCTAAGAATAGTTAAAATAATTCCCTATATCTTGGAGATTCTCAAATCAAAATCAAACATTTGCTAGGCATGTAGATTAGCACTGTGAGATGTTTCCTCAAAGAAAGCAGATGAAATTCTTTTCAATATGTGATTTTGAGAGTCTCCCATAGAGACAAAGCTATCCAAGAATCAAACTAACGAGGCTTGCTACCAAAACAACAGGTGTCTAGTCATCTATTGTGGTTTTGGCATTAGCAGAAAAGATTACACATTGCTCACTATGCCCAATGAAAAATTTCCCTTGAGTGTAGAGGTTAGACTCTGAATATAGCAGCAGCATTTAGTACTCTTACAAATGCAATGATACTTGTTGAATTCACTTGTGCAGCAATAAATCCCCACGGTTTTGGGCATATAACTCTGAGAAAGAGAGGAAAAACTGTGAAGAAGTCTTGAAATGAATCTCAATATTTCTGGGATTAAAAACACTGAAACCTTAGTATGAGCAGCAGAATTGCCAAATAAACATAAATGGCAGTCACTGTAACATATTTTAGAAACTGCATTACCTTTTTTTCCTTTACAGGTCGTTGAAGACGCTGCTCGCTGGTGAGTGACTTCCCCCTCCACCAAGATGTCCCAGCATGTGTTGAGAGATGGTGTCATTAGTACCAATACTAGAGCAAGGAGTCTGCCTATGGGGAAAAGATAAGTCAGCTTTTACTGCAATATCAAAGGTTTCTCCAGGGTTTTCTTTTTATTGTTCTTTATCCACATCCTATGTTTACAATGACAAGCTACACATGAGGTGGAGAGTACCCCCACTTTTGATCAGATGAAGGTATCAGGAACTACAGTTCATTCACAGACCCAGTCCTTATGCTGAAGCAGCATCAGTTTCAGAAGACCACTGAAGGCCATTCCCCACAACTAGGCATAGTAAGATCTTCATTGAAAGACATTTCCAATAGAAAGCACAGTACTATGCCCAAATCAGAATTTTAATTCTCCATGTGTTACTGAGAGCAATGGCCATGTTTTCATTTGAATTTATGCTTATGAACTCACAGAAAGAGGGTGAACTAAAAGACAAGCACTGCAGGCTTATTTTTATTTTTGCTGTGATTGAGGGAGTATGTGATTCTGGGATATTTTAACCTATTGACACCAGTGGTTCCCAAACTATATAATTTAAGTGACTACATTTTATTTATGACTGCTAATTTTCTGTACAAAGCTACAGCTTCAGCTTATTTTTGAGAGACTGTAATTTGTGTAAGAACACCAAGACTACTATTGGTGGGAAAATGCCAATTCTGGTATCTAAGGCCGTTTTTAAACAGACACGGCAGGGAGGCAGGTCCACATGCCCCACCGCAGATGGACCACGCACTTCTGATGAGTGGGGGTGGGGAGATTCATACGACCAGGGAGGTTGGTGTTTGCCCAAACCCAAGCACATTTGGCCGGCCCCCGCACAGAGCATCCCATGGGGTGGGGGCCTTGGCTCAGTTGGTAGAGTGGATGCCCAGCATCTCCAGTTTAGGATCTCTGATGGCATACCTGAGTGAGGCCTCTGCCGGAGACCCTGGAGAGCGGGATTTGAAACGCTGCTGCTGTGTCAGATTGTGACAATACTAGGCTAAGATGGACCATTGGTCTGACTGATTTAGGCAGCTCCTTATATATTTTTCCCGGATGCTCCGTGCATGGGCATGAGTGGATGGTGGCTGGGTTGCAGGAGCGTGCGCACACCAACGCCACCTTCAGATGGGCGTCCGAATGCACGTGGGGTGGGTGGGCCTGCATGGGTGCGTCCTGTATAAAAATGGCTAAAGTGTACTAAAATAGGCGAAAACACAACAAATCTTCTGTTGTGCTGACAAAAGTCAGTAAAAGAAAACTTTCAAAATATACAAAAGTACTAAACAGAAACTGACTTACCTTTTATTGAAAGGTAGATTCCAGGCTCCTTAGTGATACTGAAGTTACCAGGCCCATACATGTTGGGACATCTTGTAGAACAGGAAGTATGCAAAATCACGGACCTGTTAAAGAAAATATAACAACAGCACAATTCAACCATGTGTTGAAATGCCTACTGATTATGCTTATTTGGCAACACTGCTGCTGATACTAAGATTGGAGTAGTGTTTTCTTTAAAAATGAAGTTTAATCATTTAAAATTTGGTTGCCTTAAAATATTTACAAATATCACCCATTAAATCATAATAAAGTGTCTGTAAATGAAACGCAATAAACCCATATCCTTTTAATCTCTCAACATGCTCAATGGCATGACTGGAGATTTGAACATTTATGTTGAATTGTGGATCTACGCCAATTTCTCTATAATGCCCCCCCCAAACTCAAAACCTAAGCATATGAATCAATAAATAAACTACCCTTTCATACCCACCGAGCCGCTGCATACTGTACACTAAGAATGAGTTTGGGATTACAAAAATGTCAGCCTGTAACCCACATACACATCTATCATGCCGTCCTTGTGCAGTTCTTTATAGCTAACCTATCAAGGAGCCCTTATGAGAACTGGATAACATCCACATATTTGGCATGCACACAGTTCTGTAGATTAAACTGTAGGAAACATCACATAATATGAAATATTCTTCTTTAAAGAGTCACCTGGAATCAAGGAAAACACTCACATAAAGCACAGTTTAGCTGGACTATCCTTGTCATTAGAAAAATGCACCTCTACACAAGGCTATGCTTTAGGAGGGCAATTATTTCATTGGCTGATTATGCAAATGTTAAAATCACCTCCAAAGACAATCAAGAGTAATTCCAAAAGACATGCAGGAGGCCATCATGATAAAAATGTTTGTAGAGAAACTTGTATGGTAAGAAATATTTTAGCTAAAGGCAAATTAGTTCAGGAATAAAGACTGCTTGTGAAAACAGCAAAACATCTTCAACACAATGGAGAACAGCAAAAGCATAATAAATGATAATGTGCACGGCTATCTGATGGGCTATCAAGTACCTAAAAAAAATGAAAACACCAAAAACAATAACCAAAACAGATATAAAAGTCATCAACAGTAAACCAGCTAAAGACAAGTAGATTTTTATTCTTATGCTATTTCATATTTGAAAGAGCATGATCAATAGTACAAGTAGCAGTTTATTCAAACACAAATGTAACTGTTGATAAACAGGCAGACAAAACACTGATGACAGAATGCTTCTATTTATTATTTATTAAACTAATAACAAATGCTCAGAGAAAATTAGACAGAAGGCCCTAAAACCTATTGGAACACTCTTCATGGAGCTGGGCCAATCAGATTTTCTAGGCGGTTCTAACATAACATAAAAAACCCTCTGGAGCATTAAGATTATTTGAAACACACACATGGCTGTTTTACTCTGTGATGCTACTACTGTATAGCATAAACACACTTTCTGCAGAATGTAGAGACCTAGATAAGCCTTTTACTCTTGTGACTTTTCATTCTCTCTGTGGAATCAGTGATTGGCATGCAAACTAAGAGCGAGAGTTTATGAAAATACTTGTATAACGGCAGAACCAGTCAATATTTTGGTAGATAGAACTTAAAAGGTATGTACGTGAAGAGGAAACTAAGCAGTAAATCTAAATAATGTAGAACTAGCTATTAGAGCTGCTACAATAATGAAGACAATGGTTTTGCAGTAGTACTGCATTGGGTGACATTCTCACTCCCCTGAAATCAATGGGAGTTTTGCAGCTGACTTTGGTGGGATCAGATTTCACCCGCTGAGTTTTAAGAACAACCCTCAGGACTCTTACTTCGTCAGTCAGTATAACTTGGACCCATCAAATAGGTTTGTCTTAAAGCTTCATTCCTGGCTAACCCTCCTATTTAGATTAGACCAGATGCTCTTTTGGCAGTTTCATTTGAGTACGAAAAATATAAGCAAATCTGGTCTTGTTAAAGAAAGAAACTGAACAGAACTGTAAAGTATAGATGCCCCATATACTGATCAACAGGAGAAAATAATTACTGATAATTGTCTCAGCTAATTTGAAGCTATCATGAATCTACAAACAGAAATGATGGTGAAATAACAAGATGGATACATTAAATGGTTTCACTTTTAATTCCACCTTCACCCACAAGAACGGATTTTTTGCAAGGGCTTCACATTTGGAATGCCAATGCCCAAACCACTTCACAACAAAAATTGGGGTATGAGTGACAGAAAGAAGGTGTGCAAGAGGCCAAGGCATTGTGTGACATTGGGATATTTTAACCTAGTCTGTTGCACGTATGGTTCTCAAACCTTTGCCTGTGTGACAAATATAACACTCTGACCCCAGACACCAATAAAGGCAAACAAAGTATCAAATATCAATTGGTATAATGAAACTTGTAGTTGGAAAGCTCTACACAGGGTCTCAGCCCGTAATTTGGGAACCCCTGCATTACGCAAGACTATTGAGAATGGGGATGGCAAAATCAAGATACAAATTCTGGCATAATTTGGTTAGGGATATAAACTAACAAAGTAGTCAGCTGAAATCATGACAGAACTGGTGGAATTTCTCTTTTTCCTACAAACTCAAAGCCTGCAGGGAAGTTGTGATTGGGGGGTGACATGGAAGCTGGAGAGAGAGCTTCTCGGAGGACCAGAATTTTACAGTTCATCATTACAGAGACCAAGTGCAAGTGATATTCTCTTTCCTCATACATCGCCACAAACGATGACCTATGACAATGGTGAAGGTTGGGAAGGAATTAAGAAATGAAAACTTTAAGATGAATACCAAGAAAACTCACTAGAAGTCAAATGTGACAGAGTCTGAGTCATGCTGCAAGACCAAGGGGAAGGGTGACTCATGCTGGGCCTTGGAATGGAATGTTGGGGGGAGGTTCAAACGAGGCGTTCAACTGGAACCAGGAGGGGAGAGAGAAGGTGTGAGTTAGTGAGCTCTCTCGGGAAACTGGTTGTGGATTGTGGTGCACGCAGGGAAGGTAGACGAAGGCTACGCAGGAAATGGGAGAAACTGCCCTGAGGGTAAGGGTGTTGGGGAGCTACAAGACTGTGACCAAGAACAGCAGTGTTCCACCGTAAAATACCAACCACTATGAACTCCGAGGTCTCTAGGGGAAAGACTGAAGATGTCATCCTTATAGGATGGATTGGCACCTGTGAGTACATAAACCAAGGGATGGACATTGCCCATCTGCGAGTGGAAAGCCTGTGGGGGACCAGAGCTCCCTGGTACATCTAGTGAGCAAGGACCAGACCGAACTCTGTTTTCTCTAATCCACATCCCTATCTATGTATGATTTATTAAACAGTTCATTTTCCTCCTTAAGTTGAAATCGTCAGTGTTTAGCCTCCTTTGTTTTGGGAGGGGCTTACACCCCCCTACAAGGCCATCCCGTCACAATGAATAAATGAATCATTAGGCCAGACTAAATACTAGAAAGCATGTAAATAGAGAAGAATCCTGTATTGGCAAGAATATTGCTTGGCAGATTCAACAGGCTTGTTCCCTCTCAAACTTCTAGGATTTTATAAAGTAGGTTGTCCACATCACCTTAGTTCTGGAGATAAGAGTTTAAACTTTGCTGTCTAGATAGGGTCGCAGTCACATCTGCAGTTTCATATATTCAATATTACTTTTCACACTGCCTGGTGTCTATGCGGTTTCTATTTTATTACTGTATGTAAACAGTGTTCTTGGATGATTTGTTTCACCTTAACACCTAGCCCTTTTTTCTTAGATTTTGTTCTTCGCTTGTATCCATAAATGCTGCTTTCATTTCATTCTTGCTACCGCTCACTGAAATGGAATCTTTAAAAGCTAATTGTAACCTATTTTTTATCTGCCCTCAAAATCATGCTGAGAGTATACATAAGATGAATTGGGATGTTTCTACAGCTTCTGAAACAGTTCTGAATAAATGGTACTTTTCTGATGACCCACTTAGCAATCATTACAATTTTAAGTTATAATGTTGTCAGATTACTGTACAATGGAAACTCATAAAATGACTTTCTGCACATTAGTTTTTTAAAACCTTGTGAGGCTAAATGGTAGTCTTTATCTAAAAAAAATATTAGCCAAAGATGGACTAAAAATTAATGTAGGCAGAAATAAGTTTAGTTTGTTTTTCACCTGTTCTCTCAAAAATTGTCTAAAGAGCCAAGAACATCAACTTTTATTTATTTGGCAACTGGAGCCATAGACTAGGTCTAATCAATTTCTCTGAGCTCATCAAGGAAATACTACCAAGGTATGTAAGTGGAGCAAGCAAAAGGGACAGCAAAGTATAAACACGTAACAGAATCAAGAAAAGAGAAATAATAACCTCTCAAAAAGGAAGAGGCTAGCAGTGTTATGTGCCATTGTCTTGTGCTGCCATGCAGAAGAATCAGGCTGTAAGCTTTATGATCCTGTGCAGAGGGGCAACAGAAATACATTCCTAGTGCAGACGCATTCATTCTTTATTGTGAATCAAGGCAGGACTTGAAACAATCAAAATCCTCGCCTTCCCATACGAACAAACGACAACAGTTGAAAGCCAAAGATCATGACAAGAAGTAAAATTGAAGCCATATAGGAAATTGACTAGTGTCTTTGCCTTAGCGCCCCTTTAATCTATTTCTTATATTTGGGAGGATCATTCATTTAAAATAAACTTTTGACTATAATGCTGCCAAGTTACTGTAGAGATAAGAATGTACAATATTTTAAGAAGAAACCTTTTTGCTATAACTTTGAGGCATTTGGCTGGTGGTAACTGCCAAAGACTGAATAGCATCTGCTCTCACTTTAGCAGTTTATATTCTGACTCTGGTGAATGGAAGCACAATCTTTGAAACAGCCTTTGGGGAACACTACTGAGTTTCTCTACAGAGCTCTTGCTCAGAAAACACACAGAGAGAGATTAATATTAGAAAAAACTTGAAAGAACCAGCTTCTGAGAAAGGAGTGAAGAAGAGTTTCCTAATACTGTACATACCACAAATCTCTTACTGAAACATTTAGAAGGTACCCTAAATCTAAAGTAATTATTAAATATAATTTAGTTAATAATATGGGTCTCTTCAGCTTAGAGAAGACTGAGAGGGGACATAATAGAAGTTTATAAAATCTTGAGTGGTGTGGAATGAGTAGATAGGGAACAGTTAATTACCCTCTCAAATAGTACTAGAACTAGGGGACACGCCATGAAACTAGCTGCCGGCAGATTTAAAACAAATAAAAGGAAATACTTTTTCACTCAACACATAATTAACTTATGGAATTTGTTACCAGAGGACGTTGTCAAGGCCAGCAGTATAGCTGGGTTTAAAAAAGGACTGGCTATGTTCTTGGAGAGTAGGTCCATTAATGGCTATTAACCAAGTATCTTACAGGATGAACTTCTTACTGTCAGGAGCTGGGAGCGAACAGCGGGGAATGGATTGCCCATTGTGACTGTTGGTTCTTCTCCCATGCAATCAAGATTGGCCACTGTCGAGGATGCTGGGCTTGATGGACCATTGGTCTGACTCAGTATGGCATCACTTACATTCTTATGATCTTAAATATGAATAGCTCTGAAGACGTAAAGTAACTCCCTATAAAGTTCATATTCAGATATGTTATTTTTAAGAATAAAGAGTGATTGATTGATTGATTGTTTAGCCATCTGGCCTTCACAACGACAAACTAAATAAGTACAATAATAAAATAATACAGTAACATAGGAATGATGAGATAAGTCCACCTTATCCCCAGACACAAAATCAACATACACAAATTAACACAATTCAAAAGTAATAGATGACCAGGAAAGCTGTCCAAAGACAGTGCATAATAAAAAAAATAACACAAGTTAACCATAAGAATCATTGGCCAGTGCTATCATTGGAAGGAGGCATCAAATTGGGCAGGTATCCACTATGGATGTTTTCGATTCTTGCAGCAAAAATTGCTACTGGTTTAGTTCTCAGAGGAGCTTTATCACCCAAAAGAAAAACAAGCTGCTGTACCCTAGGCCGCTCATCCTCCCATTCAATGGCCGCCCAGAGCTGACTGCAGTAGAACGCATAAAGAGGGCATAGGAGCAAGTAATGTTCCAAATCCTCAATATCTCCGCCACAGGGGCAACAATGCTCCAAGTATGGGGTGCCCCGGTACCTTCCCACTAACACAGCCATACACAGCTTGAAATCTTAATCTGGTGAATTAAGATCAGTAACTGGATCAGTCATCAAATTCAAAACTGGATCAGTAATCAAATTCAGGTAAGAGCTCCCTTCACAGGTGGGTAAGGGGTATTTATAGAAGGGGGCGATAATAGCGCCAGAAGCCCTCAAACTTTGCCTATCCAGATCATGAATACGCTGTCTCAACAGTCTTTTAATATGAGCACTAGGGTAAGTCATCAGGCTAGTTTCTGAAAAACCTAAGGACACTAAACGGGATTTAACTTCCAGCCACCATGAGTCCACGCCACAGATCACATCCACTTGTTTCTCTTCCATGGCAAGAGACAGTAAGGCGGTTCTCGGTACTTCCCTTAATCTAGCCCAAAAATTCAGGAGGCATAGTACAACCCTTGTTCTCAGCGAGTAGGTTCCCAATTCCAGGGCTATCACTGCAGAGTTTGCAGACAGCGGAAGACTGAAGATTCTTTTCCAAAACTGGGTTATCACTGGGCTTAATCTGTCTGCAACCTTCTGTCCCTTGCCCCAGATTTGTACCCCATACAACATCTTAGCCACCACCTTAGTCTCCAAAACCCTTTGTACAGTTCTGATGCAACACTGCCCCGAACGGTAATGAAGGCGCAAAATAGCCAGGGATTCCATCTGGGCCTTGGCCTTGATTGCCACTATATGGGGCAACCAGGCACCATCGTCTGCCAATATGACACCCAAATATTTATAATAAAGAGTGTATAAGATACAAAACCATATCCTATTAGGGACCCAACTAAACTGAAACAGTCTTTTTTCCTAGTATACTTAAGAATGTTGCAGCCTCCTTTAAATCCTGTCCTGCACTTCAAATGATTAGAGTTCTCCATAGATAACACAATATTATTCCTTTTAACTCCCTGGAAGCACAATTACCAAATGTGTGGTTCTGCAAGAGGAGCAAAATCATACGCACACAGCTGAAATACAGTTTTAAGGCTTCAAAATCATCTTCAGGGATTTTCTTCTCGAGAGCCATAGATCTTAAACAGTAGCCACTAATGAACCCCACTGCCACTTTCAGTTATAAGAGAAGAGATGGGGAACATTTCTCCCTCCACAGGTTTCCACAGGCGAGACAGGGACTGAGGGATCTTGCTATGGGAACTTTTAGGGGGCATGTCCAGAGCACAGGAATGAAGTAGAGGTGCTGAAGAAGTACACACAGGGGAAGGAAGTGGAGAGGCGGGCAAGAAGGAGAATTGATGAGATGTGTGCTCAAGGGCAGGGGCTGGGTCCGTGAGCTTGATCCATAAATTTGAAAGTGGCCAAAGATCTATGGGGCACATTTGGCCTATGGTTCCTCTCCCCTGCTCTAAAGCCTAAAGAAAACTATAAAATTGGTTATAGGAGCTGCTGCTATCTTGGATTTTGGATTAAGTGTTTTTAGAAAGTAAATATATACAGTTACTTTTAAAAGATATGAAAAGCTGATATTCAGATATGAAAATAAGTAAGACTTTAACACAGAGACACACCAAGTCACAGGGATGTAAATACCAAAAAGTCACAGGGATGTAAATCCCAAAAGACAATGACAGCCAGTGGGGTGGGGTCTGTGGCTTCTAATGTATGTTCAGCATCTAGTAAGTCCCACATACTTTGTTGCAATGGCTAGTCTTACGAGAATTAAGTTCCTTATAAGAATTAAAGTTTCTATGGCAACCTTCTCAGCAACCTTGCAGTTTTTTTTAACACCATTTTAAATATTTCATTTTATTTGCTTGTTTTTAACACCTTTATCAAATACACTGACAGCGGGTCTCATGTTGTGATTTTCCAAAGACTTGAACTAAAAGATTTTGTACTTCATAATCTTAGGAAGTAAAAGCCATACTTTTCAATCACTAGAAATATATCTTTATGTAGCATTTACGGTATGTTCCCAACAGCAGAAAAGGGATCCCTTAAACTTTAACTGACTTTATGTCATTGTTATTAAAAATAATGTTCAGGTTTACTAGCATTTCTAAATGCTATGGATAGCAGATTAATTAAGTGTCTGGTTCACACTATAATAAGAGTAATAGAATGTCAACACTAAACGTATTTACCTGCCACTTTTCAAACAGCACTAGTTTTGAATTTTTATCTTTTTCTTTAAAAAAAAATATATAGCATAATATCTAGGCTTAACTACCAGAAAAATGGGGGAGCGGAAAACAGGAACAGAAAATGCTACAGAATTTTTAATTACCATTCTACAGCTCTCTGAGTGAAAGGCACAAGCTAAAAATATTATAGTATCAAGAGTTTATGAAATCTTAGAGAACAAAGACACTTCGATAATGAACAGAATGACAATATTCATAGGACCTTTGATATAACGATGCTGGAATATTACTTCCTATCACTGTATTTAGCTGGTAAGGGAATACTATTCAAAGCAAATGATAAACTTCTCACCCATTTCTAATATTCGTCGATGTAAAGGAATAGCAGCAAGAAAGGGTTCATCTTTACAAGACTGTATCTGGGTTCCAACCAAGTTGGAGTTGGTTGCCATAATTTGGGCACTCTCTTCATTTAGGTTAACTCCAGCCATAGAGGCAACATCATTGATGTCATCGTCATCCCTAAAACAGAAGCATAAAGAAAAGATACATTTTGCATGTTACCTTTTGTAAATTAACTCCCTCCATCATCAAATACTCCTGCACAGAAGAGACACAGCCACTAGGCTTTGTATTATCATGCTGAAGACTCAGATTTGGGAATAACTTCAGAAGCCATGTTTTACCATTATATTCTGCAAAGGTTATGGGGTTTTTTTCTAGCAAGAAGCAACTAACACCACCATGTGACCACCTATGTCATTAGACAGTCATAAATGAGAATCAAGATAGGAAGAGAGATTTGTGTTCTGGTGAAGGCCGGTTATCTGTGACAACAGAAAAAGAGGCATTCAACACTGACTCTTTCTTAAACACTGATGGAGGTAGCACATGGATAGGTGTCATGTATTTCCTATTATAAGCATATATTTTTTGGCCATCTGTGTTCCTAATATATTGATCTTGAGTTTCAATATATTAACTTTCTGTTTCAGTGTATTGAACTTCTGTTTTACTGTATTAATTTGTATCCAATGCATTGATTTTTAGAATCAGTCTCTATATGAATTCCTTGTACCTTGGTTCAAGCTGAGGCCTCCTCAACATGTGTTCCAATGAACTTTTTTTTAACTTCTCAGTGAATTTTTCACCATATCCAAGGAAACAGAAAAAAACAGCTAAAGTTGGAGGCCAGACCAAGGACCTTATCAGTCTATATGTCTAAATGACAAATGATGCCAGGTACGACCATCTCCAGAGTGAAAGTTTTAAGTTTTAGTTTTTCCTAGCAAGCACAGCTGCTTCAACTAATTGGTTAAGAAACCTTGAAGCTGTGGTCAGTTCTCTCTGTAATCTGACAATTAATTTTGATGGAAATATGAAGTTTTGCTCAACTTTTATCTGTAACCTGACCATTAACTTTGAAGCAAATTTGATTCTTTGTTCAGTCTCCTTACTTGCTCAGAATTAAGAGAACCAATTGGAATCCTGTGTATTTCCATACTAACTGATGTCATCAGCATCTCAGGACTGCAAATTTGCTTTAAGAGAGAGACACTCCTTTACTTTTTTCAGAATGAGTTCCTAAACTGATGTTGGGATCTTTTTATCATGGCAGAAAAGGGAAGAACTGGGAAAGAATGTAATATATTCTTTTTGATATCTTTGAGCCAATGAATTGAGCATATGTTAAGCTTTTAGAAGCTATTTTCTTAAAATATAAATGTTTTTTAGATCATGTAACTTTGATTGACTATCAATACCATTCTATGTAAGTTACTGATATTTTCTATTTAAATTTAAGTAAACTATGCTTATTTTTATATTCTGAGTCTCTTGTTCCATTTATTTATAAATGTATTGTCATTTTACCATACTTTGCTTTGCTATTCTGACTTCAAAATAAAGTGTAAACTCATTTTATACAACTTGGAAAAGAGTGGCACTATCCAGTTAGATATTTTCTGCTGGGAAATGTAGCTCTCTTTCCTTTTGTAAAAAAAAAAAGGCACGCAACGCGACACAGAGACAAAGCCTTAGAGATGGTGGGCTTAGTTAAAAGCAGTTTTAAAGAAGTTCAAACCCAATGAAATCAGCAACAAAATGATTACTCAAAATCGCTCATATTTTGCAAAGATCATTTTAGAAATGACACCAAGGCAAGTCTATCAACATCCAGACCCCTCAGGTTGTGCGTGCAGGCATCAGATCGGCATTGGTTGGAAACTTTTTCTTTGGGAAGATCCAAAGTTTAGATGGTCCATGAAGATTCCTTTGGGCCTATCATCTGCCTTTTATACGATTTTGCAAGACTTGTTATGGACTTGACAATAGACTTTAATCACTTGAGTGATTCTGCTTCTTTCTTATTGCAGAAAGCATAATTGTGCAATTTCTCATCTGCACTGATGACTTCTACCTGACTTCCAAGTGTTTTCATTTTTATCCCTGGCTTGGTATGCACATGAGATTAATCAGGAGGCTTAGTGAGGAAAAATTTGAGCTGTTGTGTCCTCAGTATGTGGACAACACCCAAATCTCTGTTTCCACCTTATACTACTCAGCTGGTGAAACTAAGTATGGCATGCTAATTACCAGATGTGTCGGAAGACAGTTCTGTTTACCACATTACAATGACTGGAGGTTTCTGTGTTCACTGAAAGGTCCAAGAAGTAGATCTGCCAAAACCACAATTAAGAACAAAGCAGCTAACAAAATGTTGAGGAAAAAGGGAAAAAGCATGAACTAATTTTTAGACTGAAAACCTGAGTAAAACCCTCACATAACATCACAATGAAGGCAAACAAGCTCTCTTGAGGTAAATATTCTGGTAAACTTGTGCGAGCAAAATAAAAATCTTGATGTAGTGCAGGTATTAGCACAAGAATGGTCACAACAAGAAATAAACTGGTAAGGAGAGTAAGGCCTGTGCAGTAATCTCTTCAGCCCTGCTTCTCACTCTCCCGTTTATGGCGGGTTGTGGTGAGCACACATGCAATTGCAGTTTTTGGTCTATACACATGTGCGGAACTTGGATCAGGGCATTTGTGAAGATGGGAGGGGAAAATAGGCTGGAGTCCAAATTCACAAATCAAAGTTGTGGGGTTTTAGGGGGAGAGTTGATGTTTTTTTAAATAAAAGGTAATGACAAACTGAAAAGCTCGTTATATCTACTAGTTTGAATAGTCAGAAAAAAAACCAAAGGACTAAATTATAAATCTGCCAAACTTGGAAACCAGAGTCCAAAAAGTACCAAAGAAGAAAAAAGTAGCTTGCAGAAAAGCCTCTGGAAAACCACTGCATTTAAATACAAGGAACACCCCCGTATGTGTGTACATCACTCCTACAGAGTTTCTTATAAGTAAAACACAATAATACTGACACCAGTGGCGGCTGGTGGGTTTCAAGGCTAGTGGGGAGCAGGGCAAGCCAGAAGTGGGAGGGGCCAATGGTAGGCGGAGCCTGGCCAATGGTAGGCGGGACCTGCAATGCACATGAAAACACAGAGCAAGCAAAGCAAACCATCTTAAGCCAACAATATTATGTGAAGTCTTTAGCACACCACAAAAGCATCAGCATGGAGTTCCACTTGTCCCCAAAACATGCTACACAGTTTTGTTGTAATGTAAAAGGCATCTGCTGCAACCAGAGAGGGAACATTAATGTAAAGACTCATTAGTGAACCAACATGTGTCCTACTTGCAGCAGAAAAGCCTTGAAACTGACATTGCAAACGGGTCATTTTAAGTGCAGCGAACATTTCAGCAAAGATTAGAAACCCTTCCTTCCATCCATCCCCCTCCAAAAAAAACCCTAAAACAAACAGAAAGCAGACAATTAGGGTGACAGGATCTCTCACAGGGTGAAAAACTAAAACAGCAAGAGCCAAGAAAATATTTTAAAGGATAACAGGAGAGGCATCACAGCCCTTCTGCACATGCAAACGCAGAGCAAGCAAAGCAAACCATCTCAAGCTGCCAACAATATTATGTTAAGTCTTTAGCACACCACAAAAGCAGCAGCATGAAGTTCCACTTGTCCCCCAGAACATGCTATGCAGTTGTGTTGCAAACTAAACTAAACTTGCAATGTAAAAAGTAGGGGTGGGACCCCGGGCCCATTACCGGTTACCGGATTTACCGGTTACCGGTTTCACGAAAACCGGATTCCCGGATTAAATCCGGTATACCGGTACCGGATTTAATCCATTGGTTTCAATGGGGCGCTGTGTCCCCATTGAAAGCAATGGAATAAATTCCTCCCCCTCCC
>QEPC01005157.1:2651632-2696103 GCA_003113815.1 Sphenodon punctatus
GGGGGGGGGGGGGAGGAGCAGTTCTCTCTCTTCCCCCTCCCCTCCAGTAAACCAAAGGAGGAAGAGTAAACTCTTTCCCTCCCTCCTCCCACTCTGGTAGAGGAGGGGCCAAGGGGAGAAAAAGGACCTATGGGGTGGCCAGAGCGTTTAGTAAAGGCACCCTGACACGCCCCCTAGGCCTTGCTGATTGGCTGAGTTACTAAAAAGAAACACAGCCAAAGAGCACATAGCACCTCCCACACTCCCACCCCAATCCCCCAGAAAGCAGTGCTTTTCTGGGCCAACGCCCAGCGCATGCTTCCTGAGGGCTTGCGTACAGCCTCTAAGTCCCCACCTCCCTTTAGCTCTCTGGCCAGTGAGTGGAAAGCTAGAAGGAGGGGGGAGCAGCAGCAGCAGCAGGAGGATGTTTGTCCCCTCCCACTCCTCCCCTTGCAGAGTTCTTTCCCTGCAGGCTTTGTTTACATATGACTCATTGGCTCTCCAAGAGGAGAGTTAAAATGTAAACAAAGCCTTCAGACAAGCAGGGAAACCTGACAGCACTGCCACTGGATCAGCTGAGGAGCAGCTCCTGGATCCCCAGCAAGCATGGGGGAACCTCTGAGGGGCTTAGGGGGGCGTCTGCCCCAACGCCCTGGCGGAGGAGCCGCCACTGGCTGACACCATTTGGGATATGTTGTGTGGCGACTGTGATAAGCACCAGATTTTGTAAGCAGCTTTGCCAAAATGAAATCCTAACACATTCAGTACATGTGTACACACACGCACGCATACACACACACACACACATACACACACACACACTACTCTCATTCACTTAAACATAATCCCAGAGTGTGCAAGTTTGTACAGAATCTGCTGAGGCGTAAGCAGTCTAGAATGTTAATGTCTCAGTCTTGATGCTAGGAGTCGAGTCTCACTTCCACTCACTTCCATCAAACCAACCTAGACACTGAAAAATAAGGAAGGAGGTATTCCTGTTCATCACCAAGTTTACAATATTCCATTATTTATTATTATTATTATTATTGTAAACATTTATATAGCACCAGCAATGTACCTGGCGCTTTACAAAGAATAAGATAGACACAGTCCCTGCCCGGCGGCTTACAATCTAGACAGGGGGGGGGGGACCACAGGGAAGGGGGAACAGAGTGAGAGAGACAAGGGATGTGACATTCATGAGGATGCAAAAGCTCAGGTACACGTTCTTGGTTTGGTTGCAGTAAATTGGGAGTTTACAGATAGCAGGTGGGGGATAATCCTGGGTTCTGGCATACTTAAAAGAAAAACAAAAAATCAACTGGTTAAGATTGAAAAAGCAATGTTGTTCATTCTCATAAATCAGGCAGTGGTGGAGAGAACACCTACTTAATAAAGTAGATAGTGAGGTTTGACACAGACATGTAAACAGAGAGGAACACACCAGATCACCAATTTTATTTATTTATTTATATTATTTTCCCTATGTATAAGCAAGGAAACAAATATGTTTATCTAGCTGAAACGCTTGCATGCCCCTTGTACCAAGAGTAAGCCAAAAGCACATTATTATTGTTGCTACTGTTAATAATAATAACAATAATAATAATTTATTTGTCTTAACCATAGGTTGTGACAATAACAGCTTTGTTGAACATTTGAACACGAATAAGTCTTTGAACTGCCAGGCTACGCGCTATATTGGCTGTGTTCAACATAAGATCTTTACAGGGTGTGATCCCCAACTCACCCGGCAGCAGGACGGCAAACAGGACAGCACCGGGAGGGGTGAGTGGAGCCCCGCCGAAGTGACGGAGGAGGCAGTGGCGATCAGCTGGGAGCCGCCGACGGAGCCGGCGAACGTGGGGGGCGGGGCAGAAAGCGGAAGCCGGACAGGGCTAGGAAAGAAAGGGTGGGCACGTCCAGGACGGGGGAGGAGGGGTCCTTGGCTCAGGGAGGAGCCAAGGGGGGAGAACAGGAGCCCTGCCTCACCTGTACTGAACCCGGACGCCAGAGGAGCCGAAGCCTTGTCCACGGCCCCGCTGGAGTCACGCCGACAGGACCCGTGTTGAACCCGGACACCGGAGGAGCCGAAGCCTTGTCCACGCCCCCGCTGGAGTCGCGCCGACAGGACTCGGCTCAGGGAAGTGACTGCGAAGGGAACGCTGGGGGAGGGGAAGGGTTGAGAGGGAGAGAGAGAGGATCAAGGGACCCCGTGGCGCAACGTGGGTCCAGGCCCTCGAAACCCTCCAGGGGAGCCGGGACTTGGGGGAGGGGAAACCAGGTAGGTCCAGGCCCGAGCCCGCGGCACAGGGGCCGGCACCGGAGAGTGGGCAACCTTCCCCTCTCCCGCTGCCCTGGCCAGAGAGTAAAGGGGCTGAAGCGCCCCGGAAGCACGCCCTCGGGGTGCTTCCTGGGTACATCCCTAGCACGAAGAGCACACAGGGGTTTGCCAACAAAAAGGATAATTTGGTCTGTGTATCCCAGTGCGCTTTACCTTCTAGTTAGGGTGTTATCAGATTCTGGCGTATTCCAGCTGAGAATGGACAACTAAAAAGATAGTGAGGCAAATCCTCAACCTGATTCGAGCCGCAAGGGCACAGTCTCAGGCTGTATGGGGTGCCATTATACCTGCCATCCAATAAAATCAAAGGCATTCGCTGAAACCTCAATAAGGTTAGAGCCTTTCTTATTGTGAAGTTGCTTATATGAGATAAATAAACTTCAAAGAGGGAGAAGGGCTGCTGGAATGCTTACTTGCTAGACCATCAGTGTGCTGATGGCACCCAGCTTTGCCTCTCATTTTCATCTGATCCAGGCCCAGCAGTCTCAGTGTTTACCCTGTGTCTCACTGCGGTGGGGGATTGGATGAGGACTTGCCGTCTGAAGTTGAATCCCGATAAGATGGAGGTGATGTTGATGGGAAGGGGTGAGGGAGTGGAAGCTCCCATCATTGATCAGCGTATCCCTCAGGTTCAGGGTCTGGGGTTGCTCCTCGATGCACAGCTCCACCTGGATGCCCAGGTGGCAGCTGTGGCAAGGAGTATTTTTTGTAAGTTACATCTGGTTCATCATCTTTAGCCATATATCTCAGGCTCCGATCTGGCCACCATCATCCACGCATTCATCACTTCGAGATTGGACTACTGTAACACACTCTATGCGTGGCTACCCTTGGTGATGACCTGGAGCCTACAGCTGATGCAGAATGCGGCGGCCCACCTCCTGACGGGGACAGGCTGTCAAGAGCACATAACACCCGTGATCCATGCTCTGTACTGTCTGCCTATAGTCTTACGGGCCTGATTCAAGGTGTTGGTTATTACCTTAAAGCCCTATACGGTCCGGGTTGCGCGTACCTGCGGGACCACCTCACCCCTCGTGTCCTGGATTGGTCCCTGTGGTCCGCCGGGGGCACCCTCTTGGAGGTCCCTGAGTCTTCTGAGTGGCGACATTTGGGAAGCCATTCTTGGTGGCCACACCATGGCTGTGGAACTTTCTCCTGTTGGAGATTCGCCTCTCTCCGGATCTCCCCTCCTTCCACAGACAATGTAAGACCTGGCTGTTTCGCCAGGTGTTTGGTGAGGGGCATGGGTAGTGGGAGGGGGGAGGGTTTTTTTCTGGGTGCGAAGTAGTGGATTTTAGTCAGGCCTCATATGATTTTTTAAAATTGTTTTTATATTATATTTTGTATTTTTATATTATGTTTTTATTGTCTTTTGTTCGCCGCCCCAAGCTGTCATTGAATAAATTTCAATAATACATTAAATAATAAAAACTAAATTGATGCTGAGTTTTAAGGCTGGGATACCAAGGGGATAATGAAAGAGCAGACATATCCAAACTGCTTTTCCAGCCTGAACCGGTTTCCGAATTTAACTGCTCGATCCAGTAAAGTCTTGGTAAACGATCAACAGGCATGTCTATAAGACGAAGCCAATAGGAAAAGATGCAGGTTAGAGCCTTCATTTCCAGGGGGTATATACCCATCTGAGACCGAACCATACATGACGGTGTGCATTCAGATACGCCTAAAATGCATCTAAGGATCTTATTCTGAATGGGCTCTAGTTCAGCCAGTGAGGAATCTCCTCATACGTCTGCATCATACAAGGCCTGTGGGCCAAGCTTATGGTCAATGAGTTTTAACGCTGGTAGTATCACCATCCCCCAGCAGTTAAGAACATAACCTTAGAATTCCATTGACAGTTTGAGAAGTTTTTTGTTTTACCAGATTTAGATTATCTTGCCAGGTGCCAGAAGAAGAAAACATAGGGTGATTTCAGACGTGACGAATCCAAGATTCACCACGCCTGAACCACACTCAAACGCGGCCCGTGTCTGACTGTGGTGCATGTCTGCTGGCTCGCCGCCAGATGTTCACCACAGTCAAACGCGGGCCGCATTTGCATTCACCACACTTCTGGACGCGAGCGGGTCCAGAAGTGTGGTGAATGGCCACCACAGCACGGGTGAGTGAATCGTAACGTCCGTTCACTCACCCCTGCTGGTGGTGGAATCCATTCCCCCCTGACCACGGTGGTAAGTGCGGCTCGATTGGCCACTCTCGCTGCCCATCCAGCGGTGGGAGGGCCATTGTGGAACACAGGGGGAGGGGCCGTGCAGCAGCATGATGCGCCACGCGGCCCTGCACCTGCCACGATCCGTGGTTCACCACCAGACATTATGGCGGACCCCATTCACCACGGCCCGTGGTTCGCCGGTCCCCGTGGCCTGGGGTGAAGGGGCGCACGTCTGTTGGCGCGCCCCTTCACCCCGGGCCATGGTCCGAACCACCCCACGGCCCGTGGTGAATGGGGCCCGGCATAATGTCTGAAATCACCCATAATCCCCAAATATCTATGTTTTAACTTGCTCAATACAAACCGAGTCGAGAGACCATTTAAGCACAGGCAGTTTTCTTGCAAAGGGCAAAACTTTGGTCTTGTCATAATTCACATGTAAATGGTTAGTTTTGCAGTATACACTTAGAGCCAATAAAAGCCGCCTCATACCAGTTTCAGAGTTGGATAATAACACCATGTCACCAGCGTATAATAGTACAGACAACCGTTTCCCCTGAATGCATACTGGATAGTAGGAGTCACCCTGTAACTTAAAGACAATATTATTTATTTAAACATTGAACAAAAATGGGGCTAATACGAAGCCTTGCTTTACCCTATTTGAGGAAGGGATACACTGTAATAAACCCAGCTTGGGTGAGCCTAACCTTAAAGTGAGTGTCGCTATAAAGCATACAAACAAGATGGAGTAATCTTCTATCAATGTTGGTTGCTAATAGCTAACTTAGCCCATAAGAGATTCCTATCGATTGAATCGAAGGCGGCTTTTAAATATACAAATGCAGCGAACAGCTTGCCTTTTCTCACCTTTATATATTTATTAACTAAATGAGTGAACACAAAACAGTGGAACAAAAACTAGTCTGCTCTTCAAAGAAAATGTTGTTTGTTTCGGCCCATTTTTCAAGTTTGCTTAAGAGGAATTTCACATAGATCTTGGCGACAATATCAATTAGGATAACTGGACGAAAATCAGAGGGGGAGTTCCTGTCACCTTATTTATTTAACACCGGCAAGGTACCTGGCATTGAGCAATCGAAGATTAGAAACAGGTCCTTGCTGAGAGGGGATTTACAATCCAGGATAGACAAGGGAGGGGAGACAAGGGAAAGATGGGGGCCACTTCTGATGAATAGATACTTAAAAGTAATTGTTCCTTACTTTGCTTTTTTTTCCTGAAGCATTTGCATGAACAGAGAATTATATTGAAGTTAATGAGAAGCAGGAAGAGAAGTATGTACTCCCGAAAAATGAGGAGCCCATATTCCTGTTTACTTGTTACATCACCTTGACTGTAATGTGAACACATTTACATCCAAGTAACTATCACTTAAAGTATCGCTCTGTTGTGCCATATCCATTGGGGGAGATGAAGGAGTTATTACTTCGGTTCATTTAAAACTGCAGTTTAAACACTATCAAAGAGGAGTAGTTACTTCAATTTAACTGCATTGTAGTAGCTAATTTGTTTTACTGATGCTTGTCAGAACATGGCCACAGTGAAGAAGGTGAAGGTGAGAAGACGCAGGTGCACGTCCTTAGCTTAACATTAAAGGGAACCCTGAATGAGAGAACAGCAGAGGGAACATCAATGAACAATCTGAAGCAATATCTTTATTGAACCCTCCTATAAGACTCTCACCGTCAACAGCATCTCAGGTTTAGCCTGCAAACCGGGCAACAAAGGACAACTGTCAGCTTGGAGGCTCAGCAGATAGGAATACTGTCACGTCTCTAAGTCTGCTTCTGTCACAAGAACTACCATGCAAAGTCTGCTCATTTTGAAGGCATGATTGTTTGGAGTGACCTACTATTTTGTCTTTGCCAAATTACTTGTATCCTATGGATGCAAAGTCTGGCTACTGGGAGCTGGGAACAAATGGCAGGAAATAAATAACTCTATTACAACCTGTTGGGTACTTCTCCAAAGCAGCCACGAGTGGCCACTGTCAGAAATATGTTGCTGGATTCAATGGACCATTGGTCTAGCCCAGTTATATAGTACTACTTATGCTCATGATTGCTCTGGCCTTGTTATAGTCTCCAGTTTCATTTCTGAAGTGATTCCTTTGAAAATTAATTTCATTTTACACACACACACACACACACACACACACACACACACACACACACACACAGAGTAGTCGGACTAATATACTAAGTAGAAATGGGAAAGGATATGTATGCATCTCTAACTGGTAATAAATAAACCCATACTATTAGTGACCTGAAATTTAAAAACCTGTCCTTAATCACCGGAAACCGAGTGTGGTTGTTGGGTTGGTCCCAAAAACTAGTAGAAAGAGATAAAATATTCCAGATGATATCTTTTATTGCACCAAGTCCTGTTGGTGAGAGTAGGCAAGCTTTCAAGCTTCAAAGAGCCTTGTTCAGACTAAAGTAAAGAAAATCAGGAGTGAAATGGAGCTAAACACAAGTGAGGTTTGATCAATGTATCATTAGCACACAATAGCAGTCACCACCTCAAAGAATACCTTGAAGAATGTACCACCAAACCTCAACTCTACCTGAAGTTCATGACCATATTTTATTTTATTTTCATTGTCAGAACACAGCCTAAAATCTCTTTTTGAATTCTAGCATATGTTCAACAACCAAACTATCCCTTAAACATTCTCACATCAGCATCCACTTCCTAGACAACACAGTGAACATAAGCAAGAGAAGTCTAAAGATGGCAATAAACAAGAAATCAACAGGCTCGCACACTTACCTCTACAGATCTAGGAACAACCCCAGACACACTAAAAAAGCTCTCAGCTTTTACAGACTCTGCCCTGAAGAGAAGACCTGCAAAGTAAATCTCACTGCACTAAAATCAGTCTTTATTAAACAATCACATTCTGTTAGCGAAGTCGATCATGTAAGGAATGGGCCACTCTGATACACCAGAAGAACCTACTACAGTACAGAGGAAACCTTCCAATCACACTCCCTTAGTTGTCACCTGCCATCCTCTCGAGAACCAAAAGAGGACACCATCAGATTATTATGTATATACCTAACTTGCATTTATTTTGTTTAACATTTGATTATTGGTTTCACTTCATTATATTTAATGTTTAAAATGTTAATGAATTACTTTCTTAACAGCTCCGTCCCAAGTGACTGTGTTCATATGTATGCCTGTCCTGCATTTGCTCAGTCTATAGTTCCAACTCTAAACTACTTTGATCCCATCTCTTACATAAGAACATTAGTAGTGTCATACTGCTCAGAGCAATAGTTCATCTAGTCCAGCATCCTGTTTCCAACAGTAACCAGTTGCTTTAGATAAGTGCACAACAGGTTATAATGGAGTGCTGCATTTCCTACTATTCACTCTCTGCCCAGTTTGACTAATAGCCATTGATGGGCCTATCCTCTAATAACTGACCCAAACATTTGTGAATCAGTTATGCTAATGGCCTTCACAACATCCCCTGGCAATAAGACCCACCAAGATAAAAGTACGTTGAGTTGGGGAGGGGGAGTGAATAATACTTCCTTCTATTTTTCTTTAAATCTATTGCCAGTTAATTTCATAGGGTGTCCCCTTGTTCTAAAAATATGAGAAAGGAGAATTGGTAACCTACCTTTGGTGAATTCCTTTCTCTCATATGTTCTGCATACTCCTCCTGCTAGGACCCCGAGTTGTCAGAAAGGAGGTTGCAAAAATTGTCCTCCCGCATTTGCATGGCTACCGCTTTTCTGGCAGATGCGACAACAGATGGTCTATCTTGGTCAGCCAGAGCTATGGCCAATGGTATAGCAGCCAGACGTAGAGTATGGCTCCGCTCGTGGCAAGGGGACAACACGGCCAAGAACCGCCTCACCTCTGCCCCTTATAAGGGATCAAAACTGTTTGGGGTGTGCCTCGAGAAGGTGCTAGAGGAAGCGAACGTTAAGGATAAACCCAAGACCCTGCAACAGGTGTCTGCACGGAGAGGATTTTTTCGAGGCCACTCGTTTAGATTCAGGGGTTTTGGTGCACCGCCAGGAGAGGGCACTATCAGAACCACAGAGACTCCGCTAACAACTTTGCCTTTCGGGGAAGAGGCTTCAGAGCGGACAGGTTTGACAGACGTAGGCCCAGGGGGTCTAGCTCCTCCCAAGCAAGACAGGAAGCCTGACTATGCCGCTTCACGGGTAGGACGCAGGCTACAACAGTTCAGTCCAGCTTGGGAGGAATCGGTTTCAGATGCCTGGGTCCTCTCCTGCGTAGCAGACGGTTACCACATAGCGATGGAGTGCCCTCCAAAGCAAAGGTTCATTGCCTCCCCAGTTTCCAGGAATACAGAAAAGCACCTGGCCTTATTATCCAAAATTCACAGGCTCGTGGAAATTCAGGCAATAGAAAGAGTACCAGAGCATGAGCGTTTCTTGGGCTTTTATTCCATTTTATTCCTAGTCTCAAAGAAACAGGGAAAGTGGTAAAAAAGCAAAGGTTCAAAATGGAAACAGGGGCATCGGTGTGCCAGAACCTGCAGAAGGACGACGGGATGGCATCCCTGGATCTCAGGGAGGCATATCTCCATGTCCCCATTTTGAATCCGCACAAGAAGTGGCTCAGATTTGCATACAACGGGGAACATTGGCCGTTCAGAGCCCTACCGTTCGGCCTGTCATCAGCCCCCAGGACTTGGCCCCACTGACTGCCAACCTTCGCAGCGAGGGCACTCTCATATATGCCTACTTGGACAACATACTGGTCAGGGGCAACTCCCCCTCCGCGGTGGAGAAACACCTGGGCAAGACCATTTCCTATCTGGAGAAGCATGGCTTCATAGTAAACAGAGAAAAGAGTCACCTCGTGCCGAGCCGCAGGTTGGAACATCTGGGTATTCTAATAGCTACCTCCTCCGATTGAGCGTTCGTGCCACCGGAATGGCGGGAGAAAATTCTGAAATCAGTCAGGTTACTCAAGCAGTGGAGACACATGAGACTCAAGCAACTGGCGAGATTATTGGGCCTATTAGTATCCTGCATAGGACAAGTGACGTGAGGCCGCTTCAAACTTCGCCCCTTGCAGACGCAGCTAAGAGGTTTTCAGAGAGAGCTCACACTCGGTCTCGATCCATGGGTCCCCGTCGCACAGGAATTAAAGCTCTCAATGTCCTGGTGGTTAGACCCAGAAATCTTCTGGGCAGGAGTGCCTCTCTCGGACCAGCAAGGGCAGTACTGACAACAGATGCCAGCCTCCAGGGTTGGGGGGGCACTCAGGGATTCACTCAGCGCAGGGGCTGTGGTCTCAAAGGGATTCGGGCAGGTCAATCAACTGCCTCGAACTCAGGGCCATCCGCCTAGCATTGCAACAGCTGTTTCCTACGTTTTCATCTCGTCACCTTCTCGTATATACGGACAATGTAACACCAAAGGCCTATATCAATCATCAGGGGGGATCGAGGTCGAGAGAACGACACCGGGAGACGGACAAGCTCTTTGTGTGGGCACAGTTGCATCTGACATCGATAAAGGCTCTACATATCAGAGGCCTGGACAACAAGCGAGCCAACTGGTTGAGCCAGCAGACCTTGGACCACACGAGTGGACCCTGGACAGGTCCGTATTCCAGCAGATCGTGGCATGGTTCGGCCTACCTGTGATGGACCTATTCGCGACCAAGATGAACACACAGGTCCCACGTTTCATGGCTCCACGACGATGTTCAGAAGCGGAAGGCTTCGATGCTCTAAACCATCTTTGGCCCAGGGGCCTCTTGTACGCTTTCCCTCAGATTCTTTTGATTCAGAGAACCATAGCAAAAGCTATCAGTGAGCAGGCACCTCTTATGTTGATTACTCCATGGTGGCCCAGGAGACCTTGGTTCTCCGAACTGATAGAACGCAGTCACTCGCAATATCGCAGGCTACCACTTATCCCAACGCTATAATAAAATGGAATAAACGCCCAATAGCATCTCGTTATTTATGTTCTCTGCATCACTTACAACTTTGTAAATTTCTATCATATCCCCCCCAGTCATCTCATCTCTAAGCTAAAGAACCCAAACTTATTGAGCCCCTCCTGGTATAGAAGTTGTTCCATGCTTTTGTTCATTTTTGTTGCCATTGCATGTTAGGACATTTCTACCATGTTCTTTTTAAAATGTTGAGACCAGAACTGCACACCATATTCAAAGTGGGGGTGCACTATGGATTTATAGAGCGACATTATGATATTGTCTATTTTATTTTCTATCCCCTTCCTTATCATTCCAAACATTATCTTAGGCTTTCTGACCACTGCTGCACACTGGACTGACGTTTTCAATTAACTATCTACAATGACTTCAAGATCCTTTTCCTGTGTAGTAACAATTTGGAAAACAACATTTTATGGGCACAAATCTATGCAGTGCATTTGCCGTTTGCAGCACAGCATATGCAATATGCATGTGCAACGAATGCATGCATTGCAGTTGTGCACACACATAGCGTGAGCAGTATAGTAAGAACATAAGAAGTGCCATACTGGGTCAGACCAACGGTCCATCGAGCCCAGCATTCTGTCTCGGACAGTGGCCAATCACAGAGGCCTGGGAGAAGCACCCAACAGGTCACCATGCTATCCATTCCCTGCGGGTCATCCCCAGGCTGTAGACAGTAAAGCGTTTTGTTCCCCAATCCTACCTGGCTAATAGCTGCTAATGGACCTATCTTCCAGAAATTTGTCCAAACCTCTTTCAAACTCAGCTATACTGCTGGCCTTGACTACCTCCTCTGGCAGTGAATTCCACAACCTAATTGTACGCTGAGTGAAAAAATACTTTCTTTTGTTTGTTTTTACTCTGCCACCTGTGAGTTTCATGGAGAGTCTCCTAGTTTTAGTACTAGTTGAGAGGGTAAATAACCGTTCCCTGTTTACAAGTTCCACACCACTCATGATTTTATAGACCTCTATAATATCTCCTCTCAGCCGTCTCTTTTCCAAGCTGAAGTGCCCCAACCTATCAAGCCTCTTCTCATACAGGTGCTGTTCCATACCCTGGATAATTTTTGTTGCCCTTCTCTGTACCTTTTCTAGTTCCGCTATGTCTTTTTTGAGATGGGGCGACCAGAACTGCATACAATATTCAAGGTGCGGTCACACCACTGATTTGTATAGAGGCATTATGACATCCTCAGTTTTATTCTCTATTCCCTTGTGAATAATTCCTAACATTCTATTTGCTTTTTTGACCGCTGCGGCACACTGAGCTAAGGATTTCAGTGTATTATTCACAATCACTCCCAGATCCTTTTCCTGAGTGGTAACTCCTAGCCTAGTACCCAGCATTGTGTATTCATAATTTGGATTATTTTCCCCTATGTGCATCACTTTGCACTTGTCCACATTAAATCTCATCTGCCATTTAGATGTCCAGGCACCCAGTCTTGTAAGATCTTGCTGCAGCTCCTCACAGTCTGAATTGAATGAATTTTTTTTTATTATGCGTAGCTCTGGGCTTTTGCAAAAATATAGAATATAAAACAAGGTAAAACACAGTTACGAAGAATCATGTATCCCAAAATACAACGCATATATCTGCTCGTGTTCTGACTACTCTGAATAACTTGGTGTCATCTGCAAATCTGATCACCTCACTCTTCACACCCTTTTCCAGATCATTAATGAATACATTGAAAAGCACTAGTCCCAGTACAGATTCTTGGGACACACCACTTTTTACATCCCTCCATTGTGAAAACTGGCCATCTAGTCCCACTCTTTGCTTCCTATCCTTTAACCAGTTACCAATCCATAGCAAAACACTACCTCCTATCCCTCCTATAGTTGTGTGTGGTAAGCAAGCAACCTGGGTTGGCCACATCCCCTGCACCCATGCACCTCAGAACCCAAGGGATGGAGCACACATGCACAACCTGCAACCACTTGTGTCGCAGACACTACGACCACAGCATGCACAGCAGAGCATACACCTGTGAGCCCTTTATTATTATTATAGACATTTATATAGCGCCAGTCGTGTGACCTGGTGCTGTACAGAACATAGAATTAGACGTGGTCCCTGCCTGGGGCTTACAATCTAAAAGACAAAGGGGGGGAGACAGGGAGAGGGGACAGTAGGAGAGACAGGGGAGAAGACAAACAAACATTCAAGCGGATGCAAAGTCTCAGGTGCGTGTGCTTGGCTTGGTTACAAAGAGGTTGGTAGCAGCACCTTTGGATTCAGTGTGCGCCCTTTACTTGCACACCATTGCTGTGCAACATTGTGCAGCACTGCGTGTGTACATACCACCTGCGTGCACGTGTATAATTAGGATTATTTTTTCCTATCTGTACTTATCAACTTCATCTGCCATTTTACTGCACATTCTCCAAAGTATGCAAGATTCCGCAACTCCTCCATCTGCTTGGGACTTAGCTATCTTGAATAATTTTTTATCTTGAATAATTTTTTGTCATCTGCAGATCTGGCCACTTTTTTTCACTCCCCTTTCCAAATTACTAATGAATATACGAAACAGCACCAGTCCCGGTACAAACCTCTGAGACACCCCACTGTTTACATATCTCCATTGTGAAAAATGGCAATTTATTTACAGTCTTTGTTTTCTATGTTTTAGTCAGCTAGCAATTCATAAGAGGATCAACATTTGGGTCCTTTGCAGCAATCACACTCTCTCTAGTTATAAATATAGCTCTTCATATATAATGCAGAAGGATCAGTTCCAGAACAGATTACTTTTTACGTTAACACTCAGCAATTACATAAACATAAAGAGGAATTGCACACACACATGAACAAGTTAGTTGCATCCAAATCGAGCTGAATCATGAACAGGTAATTTTTTCCACAGATAATCACATATCAGATAATTTTTAACAAATGCAGTTTCAATGCTTATGTGCTTTCTGTTTAATTATTAATGATTTTCGGGGGGAAATGATGGGCTGGCAAAGAGAGTAGTTCAAATGAGCAGCCACCCGCTGGGGAATCCAGGCGAGGGAGCTGCCATCACAAATTCCTCCAAGCAACCATCCACATGGGGTAGGACTTCTGGACCCCTAACTGCACAGCAGGATTGGGTTCCCAGGAGGAGCTTCCGCCAAACAGCGGATCGGGAGGTTGGGAAGAGCGTGCTCACCCAGCCTGTCAAACAGCTGATGGTGGGGCCAGAGGAGCGCGTTCACACGGCGCCGGTAAGCACACCTAACAGCTGATCAGGGGGCCCATACGAGTGTGTTCCCCCAGGCCAGGTGAACATGCCAAACAGCTAATGGGGGGGGGGGGAGCCTGGAGGAGCTCGCTCCTACAGGCCCCCCTGATCAGCTGTTTGGCATGCTGAGGTGAGCATGCTCCTATGCCTCCACCCCCAGATCAGCTGTTTGGTGGGCTGGGGTGAGTGTGCTCCTCCGCATCCCTCCCCCTGATTAGCTGTTCATAGACCAGGGTGAGCTTGGCTCTCTGGGCCTGATCCTCGGACCTCTCCTCTCGGGAAGGCTAGGCGGGGCCTAAAAGATGGGAGGGCATACCTTAGTCTGGATTAGCCCCGCAGGGTGAACCTTAGCCCGTGCCACATCGTTGTCCTTCTCTGACATGTCCGGTATCAGCCAGCTGCCCACTCCGAGGCAGAAGTGGGCAAACATCTGGCAGCCACCAAACTGATGAACTTGCAGCTACTGTGGAGACTACTGTCTCATTTGTTTTCACCCTATGTTTAAACACGACCAACAACAGAATATTTAGTTTAAACGATTCTTTAAAGTTTAAAGGTGCATACATCTCTCCCTCCATATTTGCTTGGTATGGTAGTCCAAGCAATTTAATTTTTTTTTTTACATATAATCTGAAAAACAGACTTGACGCTATAAATTTTCACTAAAATGGACTGCTATAAATTGTGTGAATTTTTTTTTTTCCTGGCTAGGCTGGAATGAAATTAGCTAATAGCCCTCGTGGTCTCTTATTACCAAAACCCCAGACAGTATTAATTGCTTTGCATCTTACTTAATCAACATCTAATTATTGATACACAACACACAAAATAAAGTATTGCAGATGAGAACAAAAAAGATTAAATTTTAATAGTAATTAGTATCAGCTTTTTGGTCTTTTAGTAGAGTTCATATTAATTCACTCTTTATTTGAAAGAATTATAGGGCAAAAAGGAGACTGATTTTGGATACTCTAATGAAAAACAGGGCAAAAATCTTGCAAACATTTCTTCAAAACAGTTACCTACAGAAGTCAACTTTCAATTCTGGATCAGTAGGTTTTCAACAATAATTCTGTGGAACAAAGATGCCATCCAGTGGTAGGTTAGACTGATAGTTACTGTCTGTTCCCTATTCACATGCAGCATTCTGTGTTTCACAAATCATAACATCACACCTTGCTCACTAACAGTGTGACACAGCACAGTAACTACTATTTACTGTGTGTTACCTATTATCAGAATGGGATGCAGGTCTCAAATTATTTCCATTACATGGACCACAATTTAAAGAAGCTGTCTCCAGAAGCACTTTTCATCCAATATACTAGTGGTTCTCAAACTGTATGTGACACACTTTGAAAGCTACGTATAAACCCAGAGCCCAAGACAGAAACAAAGACAAGCAAAGTATATGAAATATCAATCAAGATTGTAACCCCATCAAGCATTGGTGGACTTCACCTGGGATCCAGATCCATAAGGTTAGGAAGATCTGGTTTAAGTACCTTGCTACAATAGGGACTTAGTTATTAATTATTATTATTATTATTATTATTAACAAACATTTATATAGCGCCAGCAGTGTACCTGGCACTTTACAAAGTAATAAAATAGACACGGTCCCTGCCCCTAGGGCTTACAATCTGAGAGACAGGAGCTGGGGGAGAGACTTAGGAAGGGGAACAGAGGGAGAGACAAGGGGTCTAACATTCATGAAGATGCGAGGTCTCAAGTGCACGTACTTGGCTTGGTTACGATGAGAATGACAGCAGGCAGGTCCATGTTGCAAGGATAAGGGTAAACCGATCGTAGGTATAGGAATAGTGGCTCAGCAGGATAAAGAGTCAGACAGAGCAGAGCGAAAGAGGTGAGTTTTAAGGAGAGATTTGAAGGTATGAAGGGAGGGGGCAAGGCGGATGTGAACAGGGAGGGAGTTCCAGGCATGGGGGGCAGCAAGTGAGAAGGGACGAAGGTGCTTAGGGGAGCAGGGAAGACGTGGAAGGGTGAGAGAAGGGACAGAGGAGGAGCAAAGTGCACGGGCTGGCGTATGGAGGGCGATAAATGCAGAGAGGTAGGGGGGAGCGAGGTTGAACTTAGTGAACACAAGGAGGAGAGTCAGAGCCACGTAACCAACCCCTTGAGTTACGCATTAGGATACATTTTTAAATTATTAGATTGCATATTATTTTAGATTGCAAACTCCCAGTTTACTGTAACCAAGCCAAGAATGTGTACCTGAGCTCTCGCATCCTCATGAATGTCACTTCCCTTGTCTCGCCCTCTGTTTTCCCCTTCCCTGTCTCCCCTCCCCCTGGCCTTTAGATTGTAAGCTCTTGAGCAGGGACCGTTTCTATCTTATTTTTTGTAAGCACCAGGTACATTGCTTGCGCTATATAAATGCTGCTAATAATAATAATAATAAATAATAATAATTTTATAACATGGATTTGAATCTAGAATACTCCAAGGCACAGACCTGTTAGAGGACCCATAAAAGCACCATTGGTAGAAACAGGCTATCATGCTTACCCTGTAGGAACTAGTTCTCAACAAGGATAACACACACTTTGCTAATGGGTTATACACCTATTTGCAAAGCAATACAACTATTTGCAAAGCAATACTGGGAAACTGGGTACCAAGATAGCCGAGCTGTATTTTGGTCAAGTTTTTAGAGTAGCACTCACAGGTTTGGTAGGTTAATTTTGGAAAGTGCATGTTAAATATATGAGGGCTGTGTCTACAATATAGAGGTGTGGGTTCATCTACCTGCTCTGCATGAAGTAATCCTGTGTAACCTCTCAGTTACCCTTTCTGTAAAGTGGACAAGCAATTGCTGTAATGCCACTTAGGTAACAAGAAACTAAAGGTTTGTAAAGTGCGCACAAATATCAAAAAGAGTCAAGTGGAAAATCAGGGAATAGAGCTCATTGCCTCCATGCTTTGAACTGACTGCAATGTCCCATAAACTGTAAGGTAGTGTAGGAAGCGGATGATTATCGTCACTTTCAAATACATGAGATTTACCAGCTGGGCAGGGAACAGATAGCACTAACAAATGCATGAGACTTTCACCATCTACTGGGAAGAGCTCTACAAACCATTGTATAAGCGCTGCTGGACAAGAAGTACATTATTTCAGGTGAGGACTGGTAGTTCCACCAGGCATGACTAGTTACAGGAACATACCATATTTAGAGATGAAATTCCCAGGTGTTACTCAAATTTCTGGATACCTGTTTGAACTGGTAACCCTCCGAGAACCAGAGTAGCATTGTGGACAAGATGGTGGACTTGGACCTGGGAGACCAAAGTCCAAATCCTAGCTTATCCATGAACATACGGGGTGGCACTGGGCACGGCACTGTCTCTCAGCCTCAGGTCCTCGGCTGTAAAATGGGAATGTATCCCTGTTTCTTCCTGTGTCTCCCCCTCCATTACCCATTCTAGTTTGTAAGTCTGTGGGGTCAGGAACCTATCGCCAGGCACATTCCTGGCGCTATACAAGTAGTTAATAATATCCAAATGCAAATACCCACAACTGAAACGCATACTGGCATATCCATTTTTTTCAGGTATTCTACTTCAGTTATGTCAGGTTTTCAGTTCAGTTATTTTGGCAATGCAACATGCACAATAGTGCTAATATTAGAGAATGACATAGGGTTAAAATGCCCAACCCAGGTCAGAAATCCATAGGGGACACGGTCAGGGCACCACCATATGTGCCCGTGGCCAGACCACCGGGCCATGGTCCCTCTGCCCATGAAAGGCTGCAAAAGATGTGAGGATGAGCAGCCCCACCCGCACGCCACTGCCAGCACCCCACCCGCCGCCATGATGGGCAGCCATGGCAGCCGGACATGGCGGGCCCCAATCTGGGTCAGGTTCTGCCAGGCCACAACAGATGTGCTAGCCCGCTGCAGCCCAAGCAGGCAGGCCTTAGCCTGAGCTGCGACTTCAGGGGTTTTCCAAGGCAATCCCAAGGCAACATCTGGCAGTGCAAAAACAGACATGCCGGTGGCTCACAGGCCACAGTTACATCTGGTTTTTTTACCAATAAGCAAAAACCAAAATAACCAAACCAAAAAACCTGCTCAAAACTATCCCAAATAATAATGGAAACAGGTAGTGGTTATTATCTCATTCACCATTTTTGGTTAGGTAGAGTAAATTTGATGTGTTCGTTTTGTTTTGCAAATATTTTATTATTAATTTAGCATATAACTTACTTTAGCTTGTAGGGATTAAATTAAAGGTTCTTTTCAGATACCAGTTTTTCCAAGTAGTGAGAATTATTTTCTATAGAAAATAAATAAATAAATAAATAAATAAATAAATAAATGCCAGCATGATGGAAGATGCTAGATAAGGGACCACTTCTCTAATTTTGGAACTAGGAATAAATTGCACATCTTATGACTTGCAACTTAAAGTATCGGTTTGAAAAAGTAGAGGGTCTGAAAGTTAATAGCTACAACAAAGTCTTAAATTCAAGAATATTGATGGTGCCTGCGAACCACTGTTATACCTTGCCATTTTCATATTGCCACTGAAACACCTCCAGTGCTCTGTGCACTGCACCGGCTGCCTATAGTCTTCCTGGCCTGATTCAAGGTGTTGGTTCTTACCTATAAAGCCCTACACGGTCTGGGCCCTATGTACCTGCAGGACCACCTCACCTGTGGATTCTGGACTGGCTGGAAGTGCCCTTCTCGAGGTCCCCCGAGTTTTTCGTGTGACGACTAGCGAGAGGGCATTCTCGGTGGCCGCTCCCCGGCTGTGGAACTCCCTTCCAGTAGCGGTCCGTCCAGCCCCAGACCTTCCCTCCTTTTGATGACAGTGTAAGACCTGGCTGTTCCGCCAAGCTTTTTGTGAGGGAGATGGGCAGTGGGATTGGGGGTTTGGCTGGTGGGAAGATGTTTTTAGATTATTTACATTTAAATTTTATATTGTATTTTATGGTTTTTTTACTTTTTTGAAAGCCCCGTGCTGCTGTATGGCAGGAGGGGGTGGGATATAAAATGCTGAAAACAAACGAACAAACAAATCAATAAATAGATACTCTGATACATCACGGTTAAGTTGTAACCAGATCCTGAAAATATTTAGATAGACCAAGTGCACACATGTTTTCTAGGATCAAGGGGAAAGCATGCCATAATATGCCACCATGTTAATCAATAAGGGCTATCATTACTCCTATTATGAAATTAAGCTTTTATTTCTAATTTCATTTTCCTAAGAGATCTTTGTTTATACTAATACTTATCTCCTTTTAAATATTAAAACTGAAAACATTGGAGGCATTTTGCTATGAAAAAGATCAGAATTTCTAACTTTGGCCCTTTCCTCCTAACAACCTGATAGCAGCTTTTGTTGGAGTTTGCTGTTACCAAGCCGCTATTAACTCTGCCGTTTGTATTTTAAAAGGTGCAGAGACTAGCAACAGTGCAGGGCCACTGGGAGATCAGAGTTCCAGAGAGTGTTCCCTCAACCTCTCCTAATGTAGACACAGGTTCTGCAATTCTGGTGTCATCAAGACTGATGATGAATGGGGTCCAGAAGGAACTTTTTGTATAACCACTTCTAAAATGCAGAAGAGAACAAAAATAAGGGGCCTTGGAGAATCCAGATAACCCTACACTATTCTATACACACCCCTCAAAAAATCTCCACTGCCAGTGTTTCCAACATACAGCTAGTCACAGTAGCTGCTATGTTTTAAATCTGGTGGGCCTCGCTATAAAGAATGACATCAGCCAGGTTATGGTTGATTTAGGTTTAGTCACACTTCTTGCTGCTGCTTGTGAAATTCTCTATTACAGTTGCTTAACATCCTTATTTATTTATTTTTTTAAAAATGTTAATTTTATTAAATTGCGTGCAAGGGAAATGGGAAAGGTGAGAGTCTGGAAATACATGGAGAGATAAAAGCCAACCATGCATCGAACATGCACTTCTGGATCTACTTCAGATCCAAAGTCTGTAAAACAAATGTTTTATCACTTTATTTCACAAATATTATCAACAGGAGAAAAACAAGTTTCAAAAAGGTTAATGTGGCAGTTAAAATCTCTCTCAGAAATTCAGATCTCTTAATTAATGCACTATAGTTTAAAATAAGTTTATAACATGTTAATACTTTGTATCGTCTGAATAATATATTATGCGAATTAATCTGCAATTACAAAGGAACAAGTCACACTCGAATTGTCCTAACTATACAATTTCAGAGAACCTCAACCAAAGTTTTCTAAACTCTGAGAGAAAATGACAACATTTATCCTAGCAATCTCCTCATCCTAAAACAGAGAATAAACTAAACCACTTTAGAAGTGAAAACACCATTTGGTCAAAAATTCTGATGACAAAACTGATAGATAGTATCTTTTGGTAGTAACATTACCTCACAGTTAATCCTGTTCTCCTTAATGGGGCTATTTGTGAAGTGCTACTCATTACAAGGGTACCACAAATTGGTCTGTAATGATGTTAACCAAAAAAAAAAAAAAAAAGGGGGGGCGGGGGTGTTTAAAATTAGAACATACTATATTAGCATCTTAGCAGTAAACTGGCTTTTGGGGGGGCTGTGTATACTGGATTAAGCACGAACTTGCAATTTCTTTTTATTGTCTTACCTCACTGTATGACACACATTTTTATTAACAATGCTAATATGCCATGGGTTTCATTAGGTGTCATGTGACAAAAATATAATTTTAGGTACTTGTAGCTGGGGGGGGGGCAAGATTATTAATGGTTAGGGGCCCAGAGAAAATCATGGGTTTCTTTTACTTTTTATGAAAGATTCCTTTTTAAGGAAGAGAAATTGCAGAATGTGCACAGAATGCACTATGCACAATGTGAACAAAAAGTCAAGGCATATGGTGCATCCCCCTGGGAGGTGACAATGCCTCTGGCAATCGCAAAAAAAAAAAAAAAAAGGAAGTCAGGCAGCTCCTGCCCTTTCCTCCTCCAATGAGGCCTCCAGCTTCTGCTTCAGCCATAATCAGTCAAGTGGTCTGAGCTAGGAGCAAAAGCCCAGTCCCAGACTGTGATCCATGGGCAGGAAGTAAGCAGGAACACACTCTGCTCCTTACCCTCTTCCTTCCCCCATCTTCTGGGAACCTCCAGCTGCTGCAAGCAGCTAAGCAGCCGTGTCTCTAGGATTCAGCTCCAAGATTTGACTGCCCTTTACCTATCCCCCAGTGAGGCAGGAACATCACAATTTCATGAACTGCATACGTTTTATGTGCAGTCTGTAAAAAGGTGAATTATAAGGACTGTATGCGCTATAAACATTAATGATGCCATGTAATTGTTTCTATTCAGAATAGCGTCTCAAATAATTATTCACTTCTAGAACTCACTCCAAAATCAGTTACTCCCCTCTTCCATGCAGAGCTAACTTTCCAAAGCACAAGGCTCCTCCCTCCTCTTCTAAAGTTTTGCAGGATGTGAACAAAATTCAGAGGCAGCCTCAGCACGCGACAGTGGTGCCAGGAAGATTTTGATGTCATAAAATACTGTGGTGTCCTACGTTGCACACCTGGTTTCACACCCTCAGGACAAACCCTTTAGTTATGCCCCACTCCAAATAAACAAATAAATAAATAAATAAAATTTAAACCCACAATACTATGGATCGAAAATAGAATGAAAGATCATCTCTCACATTGAGCACGATTTTGACTCCGCCCTTTCAGATGCAGTGGCAGAGTCAGAGGTTAGGAATGCCCTGTCTGGTCAGATTTTGTGGGATGAATTTCAATCGGTGACACCTGCCGAGGTGGCCAATGCTCTGGGGTCTGTTCGGGCCACAATTTGTGAATCAGATTAATGCCCACCCTGGTTGGTGGTTAATAATAATAATAATAATAATAGCAGCAATGTACATGGCACTATACAATCCAGTCAGAGACAGGTCCCTAACCCTAAGGGCCTTACAATGTAAGACACAAGGGACGGGGGTACGAGAGAGAGGTAAAAATCAGGAAACACAAGAGTACATTCATGAGGTTGAGAAGTTGCGGGTTCATGTACTTTGCTTAGTTACAGGGAATTAGGTTCTGAGTGAGGGGGAAAGGATGCAGTATCACTCATGACAAGCTAGGGAAGGCCTAACAGAAGAGGTGGGTTTTCATCAGGAGGGATTTGAAAGTTGGGAGGGAGGGAGTGGAGCAAATGTAACCAGGAAGGGAGTTCCAGGCATGAGGGGTAGCAAGGAAGAAGGGGCGAAGACATTTAGAGGAGCAAGGGGTTTGCTAGCAGGTGAGGGTGGGGGCAGAGGAGGATCAAAGCTCCTGGGCAGGAGTGTGGCAGGACAGAAGAGAGGAGAGATATGGGGGAGCAAGGCCATGAAGAGCCTTGAAGGTGAAGACCAGGAGTTTGTGCTGAATACATTCCCGTAGAGGGAGCCAGTACAGGACAGAGAGGAGGGACTGTACATGGTCAAAGCAATGGGCAAGGTGGATAATTTTGGCTGCGGAATGTTGAATGGAGATGAGGGAGGCCAGATCAGAGCAAGGGAGGTCTGTAAGGAGGAAGCTGCAGTAGTCAAGCCGAGAGATGACTAGAGCATGGACTAGAGTTTTTGCAGCACCAACAAGAAAAGGCTGAATTTTAGCAATATTGTACAAAGCAAAGTGACAGGATTTAGCAATAACTTGGATCTGAGGCGAGAAGGAGTCGACGAAGATGAATCCCAGGCTACGGGCCTGAGGACTGGCTGGAGGGAAGTACAAGGGGAGCATTTGGGGGGAAAGATGTCTTGGCAATTTTAAGCTTGAGTTGGTGACAAGACATCCAGGCAGAGATGTCAGCAAAACAGTCAGCAATACAAGTCTGGATGGAGGGGAGAGAGTGTGGGAGTGGAGAGATAGAGTTGCGTGTCATCAGCATACAGGGGATACTAGAAGCCATGGGTTTTAATGAGTTTACTCAGAGAAAGAGAGAAGAGAAGGGGTCCCAAGACAGAGCCTTTTTAGGAAAGGTTATTGAACGGGTAGTGGCCCAGCAGCTCCAAGTGCATCTGGATCACACCAGTTTTCTCAATCCCACGCAGTTGGATTTTCACCTGGGTTATGGCATGGAGACAGAGTTGGTGGCCTTGGTTGACGACCTCCTAATGGAGTGAATAGAGGTCGTATGACCCTACTAGTTCTATTAGATCTCTTGGCAGCGTTTGACACCATGAACCATGAGATGCTGGCAATTCGCCTGCGGAACATGGACGGGGTGGACAGAACTGTTTTACAATGGTTCCGCTCTTACCTCACCGGGAGATCACAACGGGTGGTCCTAGGGGACTGTACATCATTCTCATGGGCTCTCTTGTGTGGGGTTCCGCAGGGCTCGATTTTATCCCCTCTCTTGTTCAATGTATATATGAAGCCACTAGGGGAGGTTGTGTGCAGCTGGGGAGTACATTGTCATCAATACGCAGATGACACCAAGCTGTATTTATCTTTTTTATCAGACCCGGGCCCTGCTGTACTCTTGCTGTCCTGGTGTTTGGCTGCTGTGGGGGATTGGATAAGGTCAAGCTGACTGAAGCTCAATCCTGATAAGACAGAGGTGATGATGGTGGGCGAAGCAGAAATTCTGGGGAAGGGGAATACTCCCATTATTGGATGTGTTCGCCCTCCATTGATTCCATCTGTGTGGGGCCTGTAATGCACTCTACGTGGGGCTGCCCATGGTGACGGTCCAAAAGCTGCAGCTGGTGCAGAACACTGCAGCCCATCTCCTGACGGGGGCAGGTCACAGGGAGCACATGACACCAGTGCTCCGAGATCTGCATTGCCTGTCTATTGTCTTCTGGGCTTGATTCAAGGTGCTGGTTTTGACCTTTAAGGCCCTAAACAGCCTGGGCCCTGCTTACCAGAAGGATCACTTCAACCTCTGGGCAACACTTGCGGTCATCTAGGAACACCCTCCTGGAGGTCACGCAATTTCGGTAGGTCCAAATGGACAGGCGGGCATTTTCGGCAGCCGCACCATCACTCTGAAATGCCCTCACGGTGGAGGTTCACCTCAGCCCGAATCTCTTTGTCTTCCGAAGGAGCTGTAAGACCTGGCTCTTCCATCAGGCGTTCGGTAGGGGGAGGGTGGGAAGTATAGATTTTTATACAGATGACTTTATGCTGCTATGATTTAATACTGTTATTTTGATAATTTTATTGATTGTTATATAATGTATTTTATTTGCTGTGAGCCACTCCGGGTCACTTTGAGCGAGGAGGACGGGGTATAAATGCTTTTAATAAACAATAAATAAATAAATAAATAATAATTAGCAGGCAAGACTAGACAGAGATTTGCCAAGTTGGGATGGATATCAGTACTATAGAAATCAATGAAAAGTTTAATCATAATATTCTTATTCTCTCACCAAAAGAATGTATTAAGTTAAGTACAATATTGCTCATAAAGAACCACAAAGAAAATTTTCAAAGCTACATTCACACCCAGCTACTAAGCGTAGTCCACTCTTCATCACCCTACTCAGCCATACTAATATCCTCTCTAATAAATGCGTTTTCAACTCAGATATATATGTTAAAGAGCTGTAAAATCTCACTTGTGTATTACAGAGAAAATATATTAAGTTCTACACATTTAGGAAGGACATATAGGATACCCACTATACTTATAAATAAAAACAATCTAATCTCTGATGATTATTATTATTATTATTATTATGCAAATACAAGCACAACCTCAACTTTAGAGCCACGCTCAAAACTTCATAATAAGTAGATTGTGAGAGATATCATAATCTACTCAGAGGTAGATAGATGTTTGTCATAATAGACATAATTATAGGGAGAGATTCATCCTCTCCAGACTTTTGGGATCAGATCTCCCACCTCCTGAACATAAGGAAATTGTAGTTAGTTTAAGATGGAGAAGGATATTTGCGTGCAATGGTAAGAGAGTAGAGACGATGTCAGTAAGCAATAAAAGTAGTTGGAAGGTTATTTGAAGTGAAAGAACAAACCTTAACTGTATATTCAATTGTTGTTGGGATTTGGAGGGAGTATGTGTTTTGACTATGGAGAAACCTTAATTCATGTTTCACATATGATATTTAGACTGAAAATTGTGGCCTAAGAGTGAATTTTCCTAATTTTTCTAAAACTTTATTTTGTTTTCTCTGCATACCCATTGGTTGAGGACCATGGCTTTATTTTATTTTACTATATTTTGTGTCACACACATTACACAGTTTCATATCCGCTGGGCTAACCCTGCTCCCAGGCAGCCCATCCCAGCAATTAAGCACACCCATCCACCCCAGACCCCGGTTCTCCAGTCTCTAGTCTCCACACATCTTGTGCTGGGCTACCAGGAGTCTTCTACTTCCCCACATTCTGCAACCACTTTTCACCAACAATGATCGTTTTCATTACTGCCATAGTTCACCCAGTCTTCACAGCAGCAATGACACTGACCAAAGTGACTGAAAAGTGTAAGGAAAGTGTTAGAAAAAAGATCGCAGGCTGATGAAACAGTAAAAAATGACATCAGGTGAAAAATGTCAGATGCTTGTAGAACATGTGCATCTATCAGCACTGCAAATCTGAAAATAATAGTCCTGAAGATGGAGATGCGAGAAGAAAATAAACCATTGGGACTCCCTGCATCTTGTGTCAAAACATTTATGGGAGCAATTTCTTAAAGGTCAACTGTCAAAGTAAAAGTGACCATGCTTATCCCATTACACCTTATATAGAAAATTCAAGCTTTCTGAAACTTATGTTGGCAGTTTTTGATTTGTCTCTGTCTTCTGCTTCTTACTTTAATATTTTGTCAAAATTCTCACTTCACCATAGCTGTGGTAAATCTTACCTGTATTAAGGAAGTGCTTACAGTGCCTAATCAAGAACAGAGCACGATGGTGGCAGCACCATAATTGTTAAGAAGCTTAATACTTATACAGTCATCTTTAGATTTCATTTTATAGGGTCATCTTTAGGTTTCATTAGGGTAAATAGTTCCACACACATCTCTCAGAGTCAGAGATATTAGTGATTACAAACATTTGCCACAATCCTAAACACACTTACTCAAGAGTAAATCAATGAAACTTACTTATGTGTTTAGGGCTGGGGCCACTTTTCCCAATAAAAAAAATGAATTCATATTCTGAATCTTGTGTTTCAGAAAATATCTAACTCATCCTAATTGGTAAATAAAAATAAGTTTGCTTACAGTGCTTAAAAAGTAAAAAGAATCAACATTAATAAACTTTAAGAACAGTCTACACTCTACAATTTGTTACAATTTAGAAATGAGTTAACTTTCAGATCTCAAAAATCAGCTAAAGTGATCTGGAAAAAAAAATCTTATTTGCCATAGAAATTACTGAATAGAAATTGTACAATTGGCACCCTTGTCTTCCCTCCCAACACTTTTAACGCTTCTTTTATTGCTATTTTCTCTTCTCGACTAGTTACTTTCTTCTTTCAGGTTTATTCACGATATGTAATTTACAGTTTGTTTATGACAAATAACCAAGAAGGTTGTTTTATATACCATATTTTTGAAGATGTAAGCAATCGATTTTTATTTTGTACAATTCAAAACTCAATAAAAAGTTACTCTTAAAAAGAATATACTTGCCAAAAATATTTCTTAGTGAGTCATTTAAAAATTCACAGAACACAAATTAAGTCACCTATTTGAAAATCTGTTAATTTGCCTGAATTTTAAAACTACATTATTTAAATTTGGACAGGAGGATAAACTCCGTTATTCATACATAACTTCAGGCATGCTTCACCAGCACTGGCTCAGCCCAACAACTGCAGATGCAGCATCAGCAAACCCTGAAGTCAGCAGCAGGTCAATTTATATGCATGAATGTTTATAAATAACGTTAAATGTTGTTCACTATACATGTGGAAAAAACTCTTCCTAGCTTTAAAATTCTGCCACTAAACTCCTTAAAAACCACTCAAGGATATTTCTCAGCATGGACAAGAAATGGAGTATTTGTAGGCCAAGGCTGTTTAGAAATATGATCCATTTAAATAAAATAAATAAGATTATTTTTTCAGAAACTGAATCATATGTAACTCTCATCGTAACCAAGCCAAGTATGTGCACTTGAGACCTCGCATCTTCATGAATGTTAGACCCCTTGTCTCTCCCTCTGTTCCCCTTCCTAAGTCTCTCCCCCAGCTCCTGTCTCTCAGATTGTAAGCCCTAGGGGCAGGGACCGTGTCTATTTTATTACTTTGTAAAGTGCCATGTACACTGCTGGCGCTATATAAATGTTTGTTAATAATAATAATAATATGGATACTTAGAAAACACCATACCCTTCATATTATTTTGGGGTTTCTCCCCTGCCTTCTTCCTCCAGTAAAATACATTAAAAAGCAAATGTCAGGAAGTGGTTTTATTCCAGAAGATATATGAAATTCCAGAAAAATCACAAGTCTGAAAGAAAGGCTGGTAGCAAGAAACTAGTCTCAATCTAAACTGAAGAACAGCTGTGGCTGCTCCTAACGTACTGTACACTTGGGGCACACTCTACCTTCCATTGAAGTCAAGGGGAGTGTAGCCACTGACTCCAGTTGGAGCCGCATCCTTAAGAAATATGATTACAACATAGGGGTTAAACCCCTGGCTCCACTGAAATGAGTGACAGTTTTCCTAGTGACCTCAATGGAATCAGGATTTCTCCAGCTATACTGTCAATAATATGAGGCTATGCCAGTATTTGTGAAGCCCTCTGCTGTCACATATGTGCCTCTCTCCTGTGTGCATCACACATGCTGCAGTAAAACATTTTATATTGGTCAAAAATAAAGCTTTGCAAAGCATCACACCTCTATGGTTTACATGATCAAAAGAAAATATCTGTACAAAAATAAAGTTCACATTTCCATTACTAGTGACCAACACTTTGTCCATAAGTCTAAAAACCAACTAAGTTATTTTAAAGAAAGTAGAGTATGAAATAATGAAGCAAATATGCAATAATAAAACACCAAGGGCAAAATAAATTTATACATAACTATTTTTCAAAATTCTTGCTCTGCTTTAGATGCCAGTTTGCCTTCTGGCTACAAACACATTCTTCACACACGCTGGGAATGTTGAGGAAAGCGAGTCAGCATTCAGAGGATTAATACAGATTTCCAGCTCTGTGCCTCTAGGCTTAATAGTCAGACATCTATTTGTCCTCAGGAGAGGTTAGAGGTTGAAATGCAAATATGCAAACAACTGAATTCTTTGTTAAGATATCAAGAAGAAGCTTGATCTCTACTGCTGTTTAATAAAGCCTTGCAATTTTATGGACTTATTTAAATGCAGCATTGTGTCTTACTATTTTGAAGGAGAAAACAATGCATGGAAACAAACACATTCATTCTGAGTAAAATTTGTTCTCTAGAGAAAAAATGACATACACCCTTGACAGCTTATTTACCAAACTCACTAAAGATTTATTGATTTATCAATCAGTGCCTTGAGCATTTGCTTCTCCCCAAGGGAAAATTAACAATTCCAACTAACCTAATATATTCTATGTATAAACTAAGTGAATGCAAGAATCAATCCTGGCACAGTTTTACAACATCCTGTGCATGAGTATTTTTTTATACATATGTGTATATGTATATATGTATATATATATTTGTTGCATGTAAAATTGAAAACTATGCTAACGAAGAATAAATGCCCATGTTGCTTACTAACATAAAAATAATTATAAAGACAGTACAATTGAACCCAACAGACATTTTAAATCATTTACATACTCTGTGGGAGGCAAAAGCATTGGAAAATAAAAACTGAATGATTTTGCTTCTAGATTGATACTAAGTACTACCACTATTAGCTGCAATGCTGACATGCCTCAGAGCAGAGATTTTTCACAAAGGGCTACAAATTCACTTTAACTCTACCTGTAAATGCCTATGCCTGTCAATTAATTACTGATTTGATGAGATCAGATCAACATGCATTTCCTACAGGGAAAATATGGAAGACTAAGGATACATCCCCATTTTAACAAGTAAATACAAAGGACAAGAATATATTTTAAAAGGAAACATAGTATGAGTAGAAAAATTAAAATTAAGATAATGTGGTAATTCAAACATTCGTTTTACTGCAAGTAATTAAAATGTCCCAAACCAGTCAACCTAGGATAACATTTACAAATATTTTTAGGCTGTTCAGAAGAACAGCAGCAGTACCATAGGGTAGAGTATCTCCAGCTCCTGACCATTGCAGGAACCCAAAGAAGGCCCCCAAGTTGTGCTGCATATCACATCAATTCAACAGCAGCTGAAGCAACGGAATTTTTCCCTCTTTATAAAGCATATTATTTCTCCTAGCCTTGCAAGGGGATACCTGCAGCGGAGCTGCACAGGCTTATCTACATACAGTATGCACTGTTGTCAGAATCAGGATCTTCTCAACAAGGTACATCTCATAGGAAAGCTAAAAAGCAGATCTAAAAAAAGTCCAAAAACCAATGTTATACTCTTATGAAATAACTTCTGGATAACTGTAGAACTCATATGCATAACTTTGGTTATAAACAAACTATGACTATCATTCGTATTTCCAAAAGTGACTGGGAAGGTTTATTAAGCATACAAAATTCTGCATTTAGGTGTTAAAAAAAATTAAAATAGAAAAATAAACATCCAATCAAGGTACATAGAAAATCTCGGAATTATTGTAAAATACTGCCCTCTGGTGTTGAGCCTGTTCTAAGTTTTGTTTTATTTTTTAAAGACTTTTTTTTGTTTTTGTTTTTTACCTGAAAGAACCACCTCCAGGGTCATTCAGCTTGTTTTTCTGATTTGCAGAGACCTGAACACCAAAGCCCCCAGGACTTTTGCTGGCTTGTATTGTTGGTGCCTTCCCTACTGTGCCTTAAAAACACCAAGCAATGTTATTATGAGCTGTCGGAAACAATTTACATCAAAGAACCTTCTGTCCAGGAACTAAATTTAACTGTCTCTAAATTGCAAACAAAAAGCAAGTTGTTATTATTTTTAAAGGTTCCTCTGCACTAAAGATGGGAAGCGTTTTATAAAACAAGCATGTTTATTAATTTGGATTATTTATTTATACAAAATATTTACTTAGGAAAAGAACTGAAAATTCTTACTCTGCAAACCATGGGAAGAAGGTAATGCAATTGATAACTAAAATGTATGCAGAATGAACAGGAATTAATATAAGTTTTCACCATACAGAATGGGAAAGTTCTATCCTACACAGTCATGCCTAAAGATATTCAAGATACTAATGTATCATTCAATGGAAAGACTTCTTTGAAAAAAAATAATAGAAAAGAAACCTAAGTGGTAGTAGTAGTTCTCTTCTGTATTAGCTCGTTGTTTTAAGGACACACGGTTTGCACAGTATTAAAAAAACCAATTACTTTACTTTATGTTGTTTAAAAACAACATATTTTACTACTGTACTGATTTCATATTGCACATAAGTAAAAATTATTGTAAAATCTGAAACAGCAAAATCTTCTAAAGCCCTATGCTAGTCCCACTTAAAAACTCCTGCTTTGTAACTCCCACATTTATGTATGTATACATAGAAAAAGTTCTTAAAATTACATAATTCTATAAATAAAATTTATTTCTGTTACATCTTAGAAGTAAAAATCACTATAAGGAAACAGCAAGAAAACAGTATAACCTGCTTGATGAACGAAATGAAAATAATTCTGATTTTGTAGAACATTTATGTTTTGAAGTTCTTTTTTAATTTACATCACAAATCTACAATCTAAATTTTAACTGGACTGATTCTATTACCTAAATGAACATAGATCAAATGAGAGATTTTAAAAACAAAGGCTATTTGTGATTTATTTATTTAATTCAAATTTCTACTCCACCTTTCTCCTAAGGCTCAGGGCGACTCACTTAATTGGGTAAGGCAGCGGGGGTAACAGCACGGCCCCCATCACTGATGGGGTCTGCCCTCCGCTGGTTCCCCAGGTATGGAGTCTGGGGGTGCTCCTTGACTTGCAACTTCACTTGGATGCTCAGGTGGCTATGGCAAGCAGTGCCTTCCGCCAATTACGTCTGGTGCGTCGGCTTCGGCCATATGTTTCGGACTCTGACCTGGCCACCGTCATCCATGCCTTCATCACCTCTAGGCTTGACTACTGTAACGCGCTCTACATGGGGCTACTTTTGGTGATGGTACGGAGACTACAGCTCGTGCAGAATGCGGAGGCCCGTCTCCTGGTGGGATTGGGTTGCCGGGAACATATTACACCGGTTCTTCGGTCTCTGCACTGGCTGCCTGTAGTCTTCCAGGCCCGATTCAAGGTATTGGTGCTTACCTATAAAGTCCTAAACAGCCTCAGCCCAAACTATTTGCAGGACCGCCTCACCCCCCAGGTTCTGGATCAGCCCCTATGGTCATCAGTGGGTGTTCTCCTGAAGGTCCCCCGAGTCTGCCAGGGGGCCAAGACGGAGAGGGCCTTCTCGGTGGCAACCTCACAGCTGTGAAACTTCCTGCCGGTGGAGGCCTGTTTGGCCCCGGATCTCCCCTCGTTTCGACGCTATTGCAAGACGTGCCTGTTTCACCTGGCTTTCGGGGGGGGGGGGGGGGGGGAGGATGGGGGGGATTTTTAATACCTCCCATTGTCTATTTTAAATGTTGTTTTTAATGTTAATGTTTTATATTGTGGCCACCCAGAGCTGCCTGTGGCAGGATGGGCGGGTTAAAAATGCTTTAAATAAATAAATAAATAAATAAATAATAAACACACATAATAGAAATACAATAAAACTCCATTTAAAAACCTCAATTAAAAACCTACCCTCATCCCTAAACCCTCCCACCTCAACCCCTAGCTCAGCCTGCCAAATGCTTTGCCAAAAAGAAATGTTTTGCACTGCTTCCAGAAAATGCTCAGGCCTCTGATGGACCTCCGGGGGGGGAGGGAGTTCTATAACATAGGGGAAGCAACTGACAACACCTCTTTGCAGGCCCTTGTCATACGAACAAGATTAGCTGGTGGTACCCGCAAGAGAGCGATCATGGATAAAAGTAGGGGCCGCAATGGAGCATGGAAGGAAAGGTGGTCTCTCAAATATGTGGGGCCCAGGCTGTGTAGGGCTTTAAAAGTCAGAACCAGCACCCTGAATTGTGCCTGGAAAGCTATAGGTATCCAGTGTAAGACTGTAAAGCACAGGAGTAATGTGCTCGCGATGACCCAACCCTAAAGAGCCAGGCCGCCACATTCTGTACCAGCTGCAACATCTGGACAGTCTCCAAGGGCAGCCCCACTTAAAGCGCACTGCAATAGTCCAGCCTGCAATGGCCAAGCCATTCTCATTAATACTGATGAAAGTTGTACGCAGAAAACTGAGGAGCAGACCTCCTTAGAAAGACCTTCATACACTTTAAGCAAGATCTGCAAGACTTTCTTGCAGTAGTCTCAAGAGTCCTGTTTGATGAATCTTAGTAATTTTATATTATTTTTTTCTTTCATGAATCATAAAAACAATTCAATTGCGTTATGAACTCTTAAGTATTGAATTCTTTGTCAATAGATTTTTTTCTGTAGCAAAATGGTTAGCCTTGACTGAGCACAACATTTTTTTTTAATTACAATAAGAGCTCTCAAAATATAATTAACCAATTTTTACTCAATCTTTTATTCAACTTGGTGCTACAGAAACCTCTGTATAGATCCACAGTCTTGGAAAATCTAAAATTTAAGGTTCTCGGGGTACAGACCAATGAGGAATGAATGTATTCTGCATATAGTATATTTAAGATACAAGAAATTACACATGATTGTTAGGTATCAAGGCCGAAAGCAAAGATAAATGACAGACTTTTTGTGAGCTAATTTAAAATACCATTTGTAATCTAAAATCTGAAGCTGGCCTCTTCATGTTTTAAGTGATACAGTGTTTTCACCACTGGACCACAAATGTAAATTGATGGAATTTAAGTTGTATTGTGGTTTGGAGGAAAGAACATAAGGCTGAGAGGCAGGAGGTCCCAATTCCTAATTTTGGCTTTCCCATTAAACTACAATCAGGGACCTGTTGTCACTGTATTGTTCCTAGTGACGGCAGTGGGGAAAACACAGTGAACATGGGTCCCTGATGTATGGTCTCCAAAAAATAATAACTTTTCTATTTTGTCTCAGCTTCACCACATGATCTAGGGTAATAATACCTCTCACAGGAATGCTGTATGGATGGACTGGTTAATGTCTGCAAATATATATAAAAAGTGTCAATATGATTACTATTCAGGACAGATTGTGAACTAAACGTCTTACCATCTCATGGCCAAACAGCGGCATCTATGAAATAACTGATGTTTTTAATCCAACGTAAAACACAGGTGTCCACATCGTGCAAATCACCATCACATTTGGTGTCATTGTTGGCAGTCTTGGCAAAAAGTTCAAGTAATGAATGGGCATGGAAACCAATGTTGTCCTCTGAGGTACACTGGTGGGGAGTCCGTGTGAATGCCTGCACTTCCACAACCTATTTAATATTTCTTTTGTTAATTCATTTAATGTTAGTGCTTAACATTATCCACAACACCCTTCTCACCTCTAGTGAGATTCAAGGAAGGTTGACCTTCTGTGTAGATGTCAGAAATATCTAGAATTGTAACTGTTAAGAAGGGGGAGAATATGAAATCTCATTCTTCCTTCTGGGCTGAAGCCCATGTTTCAATGTTAGGGGTCTGAGGTTCTTTTTACACTGTCTGTGGCTGCATGGAGGATGGGTGTGCATGCCGCTGCAGGGTGTGTGTGTACACGGGCGCATCCCCATGAATGCCCCCGCATGGAGTTGTTATGTATCAATTAGGCAATATTGGCCATGATCAGAGACACAAGCAGGATCAGGTTTGGACAACTCAGTTCAGGTTCTTCAGCCACAGGTCTCAGGCTGACACTATCCAACTAGGCCCATGAGAATAAAGTTGTCAAAATCACTTTCTAAGCAGAAAATGTATTTCCAAGGCCACAATAGAAAACCCTAGACAGCCACTATCTCTGAGAACACAGAAATAGGCCTAAGAGAAACAAAGGGAGTTTGTAAGAAAGCGAGGTGCCCTCCCCTACAAATAAACAGTAACTCCCTAAAACTCCCTGAGAACTCCAAAATAGCTTGGTGGCCGTGCTCCAAGTGATAGCATTATGAATAGCCAGCTTATTCTCTGCACCTGGCAAAGGGGACCCTGCAACATGTATCCCTAATAAATGAAGCTATAAAAGGGAAAGTTCAGCCCCTTGCCCCTTGTCATTAGCGCTAGCGGCCACTAGCATTGCAGTGAGCCGTGTGGGCTTTTGACCCTTACCGTCGCTCTCAAAAGATCCAGAGACCCCCGGGCCAGCCATCTGCTGGGCCCTCTCCCCTTCTCCTCTGAACCAGCCTGCGTCTCGGACTGTGCCTCTGACACGTAAGATATCATGGGTTACTGGGGTTTGTAACTGAGAACACTGCCATGTCCAGATGTTAAGTGTCTATTCAAAAAACTGAGTTGTACCTCTATACTTTGGCTTGTTAATTGCAACCTTCGATCTCGTTTGGGTAAATTGAGGCACGCCACCTCATTTATTCCTTTAAAGGAACCTCTTGTTTTCCCCATTTGCGCTGTGTGGGGGCGATGGGTGGGGGTGTATGGGTCATAGGAGCACGTACGCACTCACACTTACCCACCGCGGTGGTCACACGAGTGGCACCCACTCACGCCCACACAGCAGACCTGCGCGGGCATGAGTTGGAGCTTCTCATGTAAAAAGGGCTTTAAACTGCCAATGAAACACTGAGCATTGGTCACTGTCAGAAAGAGTTTCTGCAGGTGTGATGCAGGACAGCAATTTTTGTGTTCCTTTCATGAGAAGTACCCTCAGATTGCAAAAACAACTCTTTAAAACCATGGTGCCTTGGAGATGGCCCCAGTACTCTAAATGTAACACAATACAATGTCATCTGGTGATCAAAGTGGCTTGCTTTGTTCCACACTATTGTTTAGCCATGAAATCAGAGCACTGACAAAACAGTACCCTTATGTCTCACTCTAGAGACAACTAACCAAGTCAAAGCCATTTTGGTGGACTCTCAACAGTCATATCCTGCCCACATTTACTGGCAGGGTGACCTGTGCAAGTTTGTGAATGAGAATTTAGAGCTGAAGTAGGGTAACCAATAGCTGAAGTTACTCAAGCCTCACAATGAATATGTCATGGGCAAAAGACAGCGTACGCTTCATCTCACACCCCTGCCAACACATTTCAGCCCTAGAAATCTCTCTAGCATAAAAAAAAATCTTTAGCACCTCTGATGAGAGTATCCTGTTAAGAGCATCAGTTAGCACTACAAGCCTGTTGAAGTGCTCAGATAGGATGAGTTTTGTACCACACAAATTTCCATGAGGAATAGGAGAGACCAAACAACTTGATGCTGCACAGCTATGATACAATAATGATTTTTGGTCACAATCTAAACCATATTCAAAATGGGAGACTCGAAGATGACAAGCCAGGTATCGCATTACAGAATCTCACTTATCTGAATGCCCACATCCTCCCCTCTCCTTCTTCTACACACATACACGCGCACACATATTCAGAAACAGGATTAAAGAATGAGGTGACAAGAGGTGAAGAAAAAGGGAGACCATTAATATAGCTCTACAAAACAAGGTTCAACATCTAAGCTCTTGCTTCACAGAACAGGAGTGGCAGGGCATACTGCAAGACACAAACTCTGCAGTCATGAAACAGTAACCCTTGAGATAGCAGATGAAAGGCATATAGTCAAAAAAGTATCTGAAGGGAGTCCTACCTAGTCCTCCTTGGCTGGAAAGAGAATGGCTATAACGTATAGACTTATAAGTCGAAAGTTAATGGAGGAGATGGAGACAAAGTAGTTCAAATGATGATATCTTTTAGCAGACCGCCCACTCCTACACCTTTGAAACCAACAGGACAACCACATTCTCTCTAGACAGTTAAAGAAGGAAGAATAAACTGAGTAATCGCAGAGGATTTTGATTCTTTTCTCTGTCGGAAAAGAATACTTTTATATCCATGGAGAGAGAATTTTTAGAATAGTAAAAGCAAAATTCTTAATTTAGTGGGAACGTTGTACAAGAACAGGTGAGTAACAACTAAGTACATTAGCACTTGGCTCTATATTACTAGCTATTTAAGACATTTAACTATATAAATCTGGCAAAAAACCCACCAAAAAAAGGTCCAAACTACATTGCAAAAACACACAATCTCAACCTGCAAAAAAATGTTGAGGCTGGCAATGAACACTAAGTTTTTTTCCCATGCTACTAATCTACAATCAAATTACAATGAAATTCATGCAAATAAATCATAAGCTCACTAAACCATGCAAACCCATACCTTGTGGTCTAAGGGGCTGAGTTATTACCACTGGCATCTTAATCCGGGTTGTCTGGCAAGCAGGGTTTCGTTTCACAATTTGAGCAGATGTTGACTGGATAATCTGCTATTATTTAAAAAAAAAAAAAAAAGGATGCTTATACTCTCTATGCAGAGACAGGAACAATGTGTATATACATGAATACCGAGATATGAGAGAACTAAAACAATCATACAGGTCTCTAAAGCACAACCGCTAATGACAAAAGTTATTAGTAGATAGTAACGGATGGTCTGTATGGCCATTCTCATGGATCACTGATATGATTTTGAAAAAAGATCAAGTATCAAGCTACATAAAAGTCATATTTCACAATCTTGATTCAAATAACTGACAGTGTGAGATCAAAACAAGGACGTGAAAAAAAACCAAACTTTAATGAAAACATACAGTTCTCCTATTCTTTAAACACACAGGTTTTCAATTTTGTGTATATTTTTAGTCATCTCTAAGTTATTAATAAAGTTCAGCGTTAACACCCCCAGACAGACACACAAGCATGGTACATGGAAAGATTTTTTATGGTGACTACTCATGTTATTAATTCTTACTATTTATTTATACAACGTTAAAATAAATTTTTTACTGCTTGAATTCATTTCTGACCAAATCTTAATGTCTTCAGATTTCTCACTGAATTCAAAAACTAAATTAAAACCTAAGCCTCTGTACCTTATAAATAAAATTAAGATGACAAAATACTTGTCTTTAAACACGTTGATGATATCAAGAAGTGGATAGGCACAGCAGGAGATTGAGAAAGATGCTGCACATTGTTTACTACGGTAGAAGAAATACAAACTTAAAAACCCAAACCCAATCAAAATTTTGATGGTAAGGCTAATGTGCACAATTCAGGATCCTGAAGAACTTTCAAGCGATACAAGCTTCACTGTCATAGATAACTCAAAACCATGAGTATGTACAAATAATCTAGCAGTCATTATGGGATTCCTTTTTCCCCTCATCCTAATATTAGCACACAGATCATTACACCTTTCCTATAGAAGACAATGCTACTACAATGCAGATGTCATCCAAATTTAATGTGTTACACAGAAGTAGTACTGTAGACAAAGTAAGGTTGCCGTGTTAGTCCCAAATATATGCAGCAGTGTTGAAGCATGGGCCAAGCAAACTGCAAGATTTCATATACAGCTAAGCAATAACAGAGGCCCTTTTCAAACAGGCACACACACACCCCTCGCACGCGTGTGTGGGAAGGGGGGGCATCCGTAGAGGAACGCTGCGGGTTGCCAGCGGTGGTGGTGTGCCCGTGGGAACACTGCCGGTGGTAGCGGGGGGTGCATGCGTGCTCCTGCGCTCCACCCATCACACCCACACGGAGATTCTGGCACCAATGCTGGTTGCTCCATGGGTAGGTGTGGGTGGAGACGGGTCTGTGCCCGTTCCCATGGGTGCACACCCACACCCACCCGTTGCCAGTGCACACCCATCCCCCCCATCCATCACAGCCCATTTGAAAAGCGCCAGAGAAACTAATAAATTCTCAACCTGGCTCACGTTTGTGGGAAGAAGAGACGACGCAGCCATGACCACCTTCCTTTCTTGAACATTTTTAGCCTTATATTTTTTTTAAATGAGCATGTTTCTAGTCCTTACATTTACTAAGGTAACCTAAAAATAGAACCCTATGAAAACAGATGCAAGGAAATCTTCAGGCAATGACTAATGAACTGTCCAATCCATTTCAACTAAGACCATGTGGACTGCTACAACTAAAGAACCTGTCATTTTCCCATAATGCCAAGTAATGGATTGGCAGCTGTGAGTTGTGAGGGAAGACTAAGGTAAGTATGGATGTAGTAAAATGATAATTGTGTACATGAGAAATGTTTCAGAGGTTGTGGGAAATGGACAAGGGAAAAGCAGATCAAATGAGAAGGTAAGAAAGTTTGAAGCAAGATGTGGGCAAGATTGTGGACTTGCCAAAAAAAGGGAAGGCTTCAGTTGTGAATAAATCAGTATTTTCCATTTGTTCAAAACAAGCATAACAATCTTCAAGGGTTTAGATAAGCAAAACCCTAAAATTACTTGGTTGAAATGGGCAGAAGTGAAGAGGTAAGAGTAATTAAAAGACAGACAAGTAGTAACAATAAGTATAATCAAAAGTGTGAGTCAAACAGCAATGTATAAGAAAGAAAAGGCAGTGAGATAACTAAACAAAAAATAGAGAAATGGGATGGGAATTGAATTTGACTAGATCTTAGTCCAGAGAGGGAATATCCAAAGTAGGTAGAGAAATCGTATTTTAGCAACAGGGATACGAACTTTAGGTTCAAACAAAACATAAGTCTGGCTCTACAAATAATGAAACCTGCTTCAAGGCATTTAAAAATAACCATAGGGGTTTTGAAGACTGTTTTTTGTCACTCCTTTCAACTTTTTCTCCATAGCCCTGAAAGCTACAAACCTTTAAAAATAAAAAAATGAGATTACAATTCTTATGATTTCAGCAGCCGTGGGTTTATTATTATTATTATTATTATTAAACATTTGTATAGTACAAGCCGTCTACCTGGTGCTTCACAGAACAAAGATAAAGATGTGGTCCCTGCCTACAGCTTACAATCTAAAAAGACAAGGAGGGGGCGACAAGGAGAGGGGACAAAGGGAAGACAAGGGAGAAGCAAACAAACATGCAAGCGGCTGCAAAGTCTCAGGTGCACGTGCTTGGCTTGGTTACAGTTAGGCAGGAGTCTGCAGAGGAGGGCGGACTAAGTATTTGGGAAAAAACAACTAGCAGGCATTGGGAAAGGCGGCACGGAAGAAGTGGGTCTTGAGGAGGGATGTGAAGGTGCGGAGGGAAGAGGCGAGGCGGATATGAGTAGGGAGGGAGTTCCAGGCATGTGGGGCAGCGAGGGAGAAGGGTCGGAGGTGGTATGGGGAGCATAGGAGACGGGGAGAGTGAGGGAGGGGACAGAGAAGCGGAGGGCGCGTACAGGAGTACGTAAGGAGATTAGGGCTGAGAAATAGGGGGGAGCTTGGCTGTGAAGTGTTTTATAGGTGAATACCAGGAGTTTAAACCGGATGCGTTCGGGAAGGGGAAGCCAGTGGAGAGAGGAGAGGAGAGGAGAGGCAGCACGTGGTCAAAACGAAGGGCTGAGTGGATGACCTTGGCAGCGGAGTTTTGGATGGCGATAAGGGGGGACAGGTGAGAGCGAGGGAGGCCACCAAGGAGAAGGTTGCAGTAGTCGAGGTGAGAAATGACCATGGCATGAACAAGGGTTTTGGCAGAGGAGACAGAAAGGGGCGAATCCGAGCGATGTTATGGAGGGTGAAGCAGCAGAACATGGCAACAGAGTCAATGTAAGGCTTAAAGGAAAGATGAATGTCAAAGATGAAGCCCAAGCTACGAGCTTGGGGAACAGGATGGATGGTGGTTCCATTGATGCGGATGGACAGGGAAGCAGGTGAGGAAGAAGAGGGTCATAATAAAATCATAATAAAATCATGAAAGTTGGTAACTCTGCAATAGGCAGGAAGACAGCATTAAGTCACAATATCAATGGATGAAATTTAACAGTCATCTCTCTTTCCCTCTCCAGCCTACATTCCTCTAAGGGACTTTCAAACAGTTTCCCCTCTCCCTCACTGCCACAAACACAAATTGCTGTGGTTCTCCAACAGTGAGCCATGCCCTGGTGACCAAGATGCTTGGTTTCTGTCATCCTTGCTTCTATGGGCTTCCAGCAGTGCTTCTCCATTGCTTGCTGCTTCTTCAGAATGTGGCAGTGCAGCTGCTTACTGTTTTTGGCAGCCGTGATCATATGATGCCCGTCCTGTGTTCTCTGCATTGGCTGCTTATAGAGTAGTGGATTGAATGATTGTGCTGCTGCCTTTCAGAGCCCTATAACTCAAGACCTGCTCCTAGAACTTCACCCTGTTGGTTATTTGTGCTCAGAAACTACCTGTTTGTTTGGCAATTCGCACCTTAATTCGGCAGACAATTGGGCCTTTGCTATGGCAGCTCCCTCAGTGTGGAACTCCCTCACCCCCAATGTTCATCTCAGTTTCCTCATGTTAAAAAAAAACCTGAAAAAGTTTTTATTCTCCAGGCACTTTTAGCATCCACTATTTGTTCCCCTTAAAGTGTTCTGTCCTCCCTCTTTACCTACCCTTTGAAAATTGTTTTTAAGTGGATTTTCCATTGTTTTGTTGTATTTTTATAGTATAGATATTTGTGAAGCACCCTGAACACCATTCAGAAGGGGGCACTATAGAAATAAAATGATTTATTATTAGGGATGGGCAAACACAGTGCGGAGTTCGGTCGACCGAACTCGACCAGTTCGGTTGACCGAACCGAACTTCCGAACCGAACTCAATTTTCGAACCGAACCGAATTTCTGAACTTGGCTCTGTTCGCCCATCCCTAAAAGATAATATTCCATTTATTTCAATGGGGTTTGAATTTCCAAACTTTGCTCAGAAGTTCGGACCAAACTCGAATAGTTCAGTCGACCGAACTGAACTTCCGAACCGAACTGAATTTCCGAACTCTGTTCTGTTCGCCCATCCCTATTTATTATCATCATCATCATCATTTTTGCATTCTTTTGCTACTGAATATTTTTCTCTCACACTTTGTTTGGAAAGTTACACTAGATAAAAAAACGGATCACGCAAGACCTTTTTCTTCAGAAAGAGGCTAATTTTTAAGACTTGGGAAGAATTAGTACTAATAGCAAGGGATTCAATAATAATGGTATGTTATCAAAAGAAAGGTTATAGGGCAGCAGGGCCAAAGAGAGTAAAGAGAGCAGACAGTTCAAAATGAAACATCCAAAAGAGAAAGTAAGTGATTTGCTATAAGAACCCAGAGTTCCCTACTTTCTTTCAGTTCTATGTCCAATCCACTACATGGTGCTGTGTTATTACACTTGCAAGAATGTCATTTAATAGGTATGGTCCACAAGACATTGAAAGTTTTTAGACAAGTGTCCCCTCACCAATGGGTGCATCATGCATGTTCCATGGCTGCATAGGGTGCCAATGGGGCCCTGCGATATGCATGATGGGTTGGTAATATGTGGGGAGGCGCTTGTCTAAAAACACCCATTGAAATATAGCTCTCACTGCATCACTGTTATAAAAATTATATCTCGTAATCTGGCACAAACTCTAATAAACTAAATTAGAACCTGGACTTCTTTTTTTTTTTTTTTAGCCGAGAGTTCAATTGTGAACCCAGCTACATGTTTTTCTGGAGAGTAAGGTAAATACATCTCCTTTGCTCCCCACATGACGCTGTCAAACTTTGTGTAGAAAACAGCAGTCATCAGAACAGTTTTACTGCAGTCCAAAGCAGGTATCCAGGGAGTAATCAGAGACTGCATCCTGGTATCCTGTCCAGCTTCTGAAGAAGCAGAGCTCTATGCTGCATGATAGCTGGGGTTGAAATGCAAAACTACACTCCAGCTCAATGTAAATTAAAATGTGTTTTACTACAGAAATCCCTCAACCAACAGCAAGAGCAGGCTGAACTGAAAAAACAAAGTCCTTGCACACGCACAAACACTATACCAAGGACAAGAGTGTGGCACACAGAACACAAACACAGTGGAAAGAAAAACAATTCTGAAAATATATTTCCTGTTAAGTATATTTTGATATTGTTTCACAGTTAAATGAGAAAACATCCTAGAAGAAATACGTAAGCCATTTAAACTTGTACATGTACAGGATGGCTATGGTCTGATATGACATTTATCTTCACTCATGAGTAAACACTTGCTAACTCACTTGTGGCTATGCCACTTGTGATTTATCGGTCTACTCACTCCTGAAGATAAATGTCATATCAAACCTTAGCCATCATGTAATCTGGCAGGATTAACTCACAATGTTCTTTCCTTTGCGGGTTTAGATTTCATATTAAATATTAACATTGTCATCTGCAACCAAATATTCAAAAGTGGCCTGTAAAGTGGTGCAAAATACCACATGCAATTCTTTTACCCTTTGCAAATAAAGTTTTAGTATTTCCTTTTTAAAGATTTGTTTAAACTTTTTTTATTTTATTTTTTTAAAAGTCAGCAGGTTCTTGTGCCAAGATTTTCTTTTTCTGCATTGTTAACAGAGTTATACTGGTGCATGTACTCTTTCAACACTCAACAATTAAAGAGAACAAAAAAGGATTTCCTCTCAACCACCAATCCTGAGTGCAGGATTGCTCCTAATACTCTATCCCAGGTTTAAATGTTTTAGGCGATGGAGAACTTTCATCACTTCCTTTGGGAGACTATTCCACTATCTAATAACAAATCCCACTGTAAGGACATTTTGCCTTATATTCAGTCTAACTTTTACTTTGCTTAATTTTACCCTATTATTCCTACTCATACTCCCTTGGACCACTTTAAATAATTCATCTTGCTACTTTGATGTTTAAACCCTTAAAATATTTGTACATGTTTCCATTTAATCACTATTTGGTCAGGACTGTATGTATTTAATTCCCTTAATCTTTCTTCTTTGCAAACCAATTCCTTAAACAATTTATATAGCTCTTTTTAACCCCATCTAATTTGTCGATAATTTCTAATACAAAAGGTATCTGTAGCAGGGCTCACCCTAATGGAATGCTGGCCCTTTAAGAGGATAGCACCATGGCATTGATGAAAGTGCTATCTGAGGCATAGGTGCTGCATGGGATGTAGGACAGTGCCTAATGGCTTGCACCTGGAGATAGGCATGGCTGAGCCAGCCCAAAGGTTTAAAGTCTGCAGATGGCTCAGTACTGAGGGGGTCATTGTAAAGACAGGAATTGGGCAGAGCTTTGCCACAAAGAGCTTGAAAGGGCTTCACTCTTGCCCCTTATTGCCTCCAACCCGCTCAACCTTGTTGCTTGGATGCTGTTGCCCCAAGCCAGAGGGCTGAGCAGGTTGGAGGAGGGACTCATGCTGGGCCCACAGAGCCTATGCAAGGGTTCTTACATTGGGGTAATGTTGGCCAAGGAAGACTGTGGATTGTGAAAGGCTTACATGGCCTGAGAAAGGCCTGTGCCCAGACAGAGGAACTGAGGTTGGGAAACCCAAAGCCTAAGGGCTGTGTATTGATTGTATATATCTAGAAATTAGTGTATGGTGGCAGGACATTGTAAAGAGAGAGTAATAAAGACACTGTCGAGTTAGGATTTACCATGGAACAGGTCAGGATCCTACAGCAATTTACCCCAGATGCACCTCTACCCAGTTACAGTACCCAAAAGAGAATATAGCATTCTAAGGATAACCTCATAAATACAGGGTGACTATCGCCTTCCTGGTTCATAAAACGATGCATCTCCTTAGAATGGTGTTTATTTATTTATTTATTTATTTATTTAATTTGTACCCTGCCCCTCCTGAAACACAGCTCGGGGCGGCTTCCAGTCATAAAATACAATTTAAAACAATCCAAAATACTAAAAATACCATATAAACATTTTAAAAACACATAAAACAGGGCCTGGGGTATAAATTACTTGGGATAGGGGAATAAAAATCAACTACCCACCCCCCTCCCCAAAGGCCCGAGTGAACAACCAGGTCTTGCATTTTCGCCAAAATACTAACAGGCTTGGGGCCAGGCAGGCCTCCTCCAGTAGGGAGTTCCAGAGACGCGGCCCGGCCACCGAGAATGCCCTCTCCATTGTGGCCCCACGCTTAACACGGGGGACCTCCAAGAAGGCACCCCCGGCAGACCGAAGGAGCCGCTCCGGGGCGTGGAGGGCGAGGCGGTCCCTGAGGTATGAGGGACCGAGACCGTGTAGGGCTTTGTAAATCAATACCAACACCTTGAATCTGGCTTGGTATGCTATTGGCAACCAGTCCAGAGCCTGGACCACTGGTGTTATGTGCTCCCAGTGACCCGTCCCCAAAAGGCGACGGGCCGCCGCATTCTGCACTAGCTGCAGCCGCCGAACCAAACACAAGGGAAGTCCCACATAGAGCGCGTTGCAATAGTCCAGCCTCAAGGTGACGAAGGCATGGATGAGGGAGGCCAGGTCCGGGCCGGAGACGAACGGACGCAGCCTCCGCATCAGATACAACCGGCGAAAGACCGCCTTTGTGATGGCCTCCACCTGCCGCTCTAGGCGGAGGTCTGCATCCAGCACCACCCCCAGACTCCGAACCTGTTGAGCTACAGGAGGGCGAAGCCCCCCAATAAGGGGGGTCGACACCTCCCTCGCTCTTCCCACCACCATCACCTCCGTCTTATCGGGGTTGAGCTTCAGTCTGCTCTGCCACATCCATTCCGCCACGGCCTCCAAACACTGGGATAGCACC
>QEPC01005157.1:2696294-2710495 GCA_003113815.1 Sphenodon punctatus
TTATCTAGATGACCCTGGAGCTGGAGCGCCACTGCCCGCTCAATAACCTTCCCTAAAAAGGGAAGGTTAGAGACAGGTCGGTAGCTGGCGAGGGCGTCCACATCCAACGATGGTTTCTTCAGCAGGGGGCGCACCACAGCCTCCTTTAAACAAGGCGACAGCCTCCCCTGCCGAAGATTGTTTATAAACCGATGCTGTCTAGATGCACCTGGAGCTGGAGTGCCACCGCCCGTTCAATAACCTTCCCTAAAAAGGGAAGGTTAGAGACAGGTCGGTAACCGGCGAGGGCGTCCACATCCAACGATGGTTTCTTCAGCAGGTGTGTGATAATCTGCCCTAATCCCCAATAATATGATAATATGTCCTAATCCCCAATAGTGAGAAATTAGCTTTTACCCTGAAGCACTAGTTTTACATCACATTCCAAAAGAAGTTATGCATTCATGGCTTCCAAATATCTATCATCTCATTATATTTGTATCTCTGTGTTTAAATAGAATTTTACTGTTACTTAGAATTTTACTGTAATCTTAAAACTTAAAATTTCTACTATCACTGGCTACAACCCAAACACAGGAATTATCTCTTTTTGAATTCTTAAAAATTCATCTCATCTTTCAGGACCTCCTTTCTTTCCTGCTATTCTATATCTAACACTTCAGAGTAATATAAAAAACACACCTTCATCCAGTTGGTTCAAAATCAAAAAGGAAAAGTGGTTGCAGGAAGGTTATAAAACGGAAAGGGGAGAAAAAGCATGGTTTTGACAGCACTGATCTCTCAAAATAAATAATACGTATGGGCCACAATCAGCCAATCACTTCCTCCAGAGTAGTCCCTTAGGGCTTCAACAGGACTATTCTGGAATAAGCAGTGGGTGGATTGCAATCAAAGGGTGTTAACAAACGAGATCATAGCCCCCTGAAGTCCGGGTTCAGTCAGGACAGCCCCCACTCACAAGACTTTTCTTCACTAGCTGCGCTCCACCCATTAACCTCCCTGTCTCCTGAGTATCCTGTCCTCTAGGTCGACTCTCAGCTGCGGCAAAACTCCATGAGAAGAAGTAGCCACGCCAGCCATTTCTTCCTTTCGGGCTATGACTCTGAGAAGGCGGTCCAGCAGCTGCTCTGCCCACACACACACTGAGGTTCATACCTGGTTTTATACCTGCGAGTACTTGGCAGCTGCAAATAATCTTTTGCTATGCACATAATGCTGAGTTTATTAAGCAAATCACATACTTTATTGAGTGCCAATAGTGAAAATTGAGAGTTAAAATAAAATTTGAAATCGAAAGCAACCCACATGCACATCTTGTACCCTCTCTGTAGCATCTCCTGAATTACCGTACAATTGGGGCGGAAAACACCACCACTTGCAAGGGTGGTCTGCACTTTGCGGACGGCCCAAAACTCATATAGGGCAACAAGCGCTTCTTCAATAGGTTCACATTTCCTGTATCCCAAGTCACATTTTTTCTGCAAGACAATCTCTAGTATCCAATCAAGGCACTCCCCATTGCCCTGCGGGTATCTTCTTGCTGACATCTAGGCACTGACGAGAAAAAACAGCATGGAAGCTCCAGCCTCCATTAATGACTGCCCTACTTCTGCCAGTGCACAAACGTCCAGAATAGTCACCATCTTGTTCACATCCTACTTTCTCATCTCATCCAGGGATCCCACTATTAGATTCTACTGAACGCAGAACTGCAGCAGGGTTGTGCGGTGCCTGCACTCCCAGCATGTATACATAGAACACATTTTGTGCATGGGCAACACTACAGGTGCATAGGCTGCCTCAGAGAATTTATTTATTTATTTAACATTTTTATCCCGCTCTCCCCACCTCAGTGGCTCAGAGCGGCTAACAAAACCATAAAAACAATATAAAAACACTTGAACAATTTAAAGCATTAATCATAAAAACACACCTCCCCCCCTCCCAACCTTACCCCTCATCCCTACCCACTCCACCCTACCCCTCGCCAAATGCCTGACGGAACAGCCATGTTTTACAGTTCTTCTGGAAGGCCGGAAGGTCCAGGGCCAATCGCGCCCCCACTGGGAGGGAGTTCCACAGGCGCAGCGCAGCAACTGAGAACGCCCTGCTCTGTGTGGCCCCCCCAAGACACCCAGGGGACCTCCAACAGCATGCCCCCAGCCGACCGCAGGGGCCGATCCAGAACCCAGAGAGTGAGGTGGTCCCGCGGGTAAACAGGGCCCAGACCATGTAGGGCTTTATAGGTTAAGACCAACACTGGGTCTGACAGTTCTCTCTGTACAACAGGCCTCACCCAAACGTCAGCAAAGACCAGGATATTCATCAGTCCCCAACGTCTCCGAGCCCTGTACTCTGGGCCGTCACCGCATCCACAGACAAAAGTCAAAGCCATTTGATTTTCCCAGGTAAACAACCCACAACAATAGCTTTCTATGGCATTATCACCCCTCATGATCATTGCAAGCAAAAACTGTTACTTTAAAAAGGTAATAATACATGACTAGCTTTTAGGCAACGGCCAGCTCTGCTTTCACATTCCAAGCACAGTGACTTTCACTGTCTTGCAGATCCTCCAGCTTCCCATTTCTTAATGTTCAGTGGTTTCCCCTCACCCCAATTTAAAAAATTCCATACTTCTGTGATGCTAACATCTGTAACGTTTTTTGAGTTTAAGTGTGCACTGATGTGCCTGTGACAGAAATGTCTATGCAGTTTAATAGTCACATGGGTTGACAGTGCTTGGTGCAGCAGCAGCACACACACAGAGTGTAAGCTTTGCAAAAACCTTTTAAGGCAATAGCAGCTCATGTTCAGCACGCAGCCAATCCTGTGCATACAGCCTCTAAGGACATTACTGATACACAATAGCTGCTCATGTATGGCACACATCCAATCCTAGCGAAGCAACCATCCAGCTCTTGAAGCTGTTCAAAATTTAGCACATAGATGCTGGAAAAGCACAGCCATGGAGAGGCATCCCAAGAATTTCTTTGTGCTCATTATCGCGCTCAGGGCCTTCCTTTCTGGTACTTAGCAGAACTTGTGAGCAATCCAACAAATTCAAGTCTTCTGCTGTCATTGGCATGATGTGATGTCAAGGCACAGAAAGGCTCTTGCTTGATCTCTGGATGGAAAGTAGAGTATAACACAGCACGGAGGTGGCACCTGCTTAGACGCCATGCACTTGACTACCTCCAGTAACAACGGACTATGCTAAGGAGGATCAAACACGAGCAAGAGCATCTGATGCTCTGTTGGGAGACGCAGCTCCAATCTCCAACACCATGCACCCACCGAGAGGCTGGTCCGGGTAAAGGAGAAAAGCACTTACTGCTCAGAGAACATGCTGTCTTCATGGGGAGATGCTGAGTGGGTTGCAAACTTTGAATGCCCCATCATCTCATCCTGCAGATAGCTGAGATCCTCAGGCCATGATTGGACCAACAGAGCTCGGTGATGCGGTAGCCCATCCCAGTGGAACAGCTCACTCCTCCAGACTCCTGCTGCTCTGTCACCCAGCAATGTGGTGTTGGAACCATACTAGTGGAAGTTTGCATAGTGATTGTGTAAGTGCTGCTGGACTGGGCAGTGCAGCTGGCTGACAGCGCAGAGGTAATGGAGGGCTTTCGATGGGAGGGCTTCCCGAACTGTATAGGAGCAATCAATGGGAGCCATATCGTCACTATCTGCCCACCCATAGGAAAGATGACTACCTAAACCAAAAGGGGCTTTTCTCCATGGTTCTCCAGGCCGTAGAGGGAAACGGTGTCCAGTTCTTGGATGTGCTGGCTGGGTAGTTCGGGAAGAACGACGACACCTGCATCTTCTGTCAGTCCCCCTTCTTTGGCTGCATCCAACACCAGAGACTTTGGATCCTCCACTGAAACATGTATTAAGGAGGTGCTGGTGAGGCCTGTTCTCAGTGACCCTGCCTACTCTCTTAGCTGGGAAAACATACTGGAACACGGTGCTAAAACTATCCCATTTGCTGGCTAACCCTAAATATCAGGTTATGGTGAAAGTGGCCAATCAAGCTCATGCCCTTGCTGCTCAAAGGCGTACTCTTTCGGCCAAGGTGAATGCAGATACGCCTCCTTAAAGAAATTTGGTTTCCCTTAACATGTTTGGCTGTGGTTATTTTCATATAATATCTTGCTTTCAAGGGACAGATCTGGTTGAACCTGTAGAAGAGTAAGATCATTGTAACACGGTCACTGGTTCATATCTTGATTATGATTGTGGCAATCTGGGACTGTCCTGAGCAGACAGAGAATGATATTTTCTCTTTTATAAATCTGGTCCTTATAAAAATTTCCATTGTACCAATTTGCTGTATAAGGATGTGATTTCCTGGACAAACAAGTGCTGGTACTTCCCCTTTTGAGGAATGTGACTTGTTTTACCATTTTCAGATGTGTCTAATTTTTTGCTAATTTTTCTTGAATCACAGTTGATGACCGAATTAAACTCAGCCCATTAGATTGTGCTATTAGGTTTTGCTCTATTGTACTTCAATTGTAATTTTTCTTTTATGTGCAGGTTTGTCTGCTTCTGACTGTATTTTTGTTGTGCCCTATAGTCAAAGAACTACGATACCTGCATCTTCCGTCAGTTCCCCTTCTTTGACCGCATGCACCACCAGAGACTTGGACCCTCCACTGAAACATGTATTAAGGAGGTGCTGATGAGGCCTGTTGTTCTCAGTGACCCTGCCTACTCCCTGAAGTCATGGCTCATGGACGCATAGTGTTATCCACACCCCAGAGCAAAGGTACTTTAACCGTCAGCTCAGCATCATCCACTCTTTTGTGGAGTGAGCTTTCGGGCTATTAAAGCAACCAAGGAGGATCAATTGCGGCAAGAACTGATTAGCAGCTAGAGATTGCTCTCCTAACTACCACCTCCTATGCTCTCCAGAACATTTGCGAGACTGGCTTGGCCACATCAGAGACCCCCTTCCCACCCCTGCCAGTTAGTTCAGTCAAGCTAGCACCCTATTCCAAGAGCAGCTGAACCAAGTAGAGTAGCACATTGCTGGAGAGATCTGGGACGCCTTGTGCCAACATATCAACTGCAATGCCAGCCCTAACACACCATCGGTGAACTGTTGCAAATTATCTTTTTGTGATACCAATAAAGACTAAAAATTATTCCTCTGTGTCACTGTTTTCTCCTCTGGCCCATCCAGCACTGAACTGGCATAATTTCCTATGGCATACTTTCAGTCCTTGGGCCCCCCTTCCCCTCGCCTCCCGGTACTATTTTCCAACCGGCAGTCTTTCCTTGTACCTTCCCTGTTGGCATTCACGTATTAGCCAGCTACAGGTCTGAACTTCTGTGTTTCCTATTGACATTTGCAGGCCAGCCAGGTCTGGGAATGGCAGTAGAAAGCATAGAGGTATAGGCATGCAACTGGCTACTCTGCGACTGGCTAGCACCTGCCTTTTGCCTCTGGCTTTCCCACAGTAGTTCCCTTTGCACCCAGACTTTTCTCTGCTGGGATACTATGGGCTCCCCCCAACCTCAAGTGCAAGTGCATGGCTAGCAGACACCCCACTTCCCGTTTTCAGTGTACTTTACCTCCCTTCCCACCCCTAGAGCGGCTTATCACTATGCCATACGGCCATTTTCCAAGCCTCCAAATTCTCTCCTTTCCCAGAAAAAGCACAGAAAGCATGGATTATGAAAAATGAAAGAACTTTATTTTTAATAAAATTAAACTATTTCTCCTTGCACCTGCTCCTTTTGGGGGCAGATGGGCGCGCTCACTTGAATGGCAGGCCTGACAGGGGAACATTTTCCCAATCCTCCTCCCATGGATCCCACTGTGGAGGAGTGTTCACTGGAGGCATGCAGGAATGACTGGCAAGAGGTAGTGTGCCTGGCCCAGGAACGGTTTCCTGGTGTAAGCGCTGCACAGAGAGGCCTGAGGTACTTTCCCTGGGGGGTGGAGAGAGAGGGGAACCAGAGCAGGTGAATGGGTTCCACTTAAGGAGAGCATGAATGGCAGATGAGGGTTAGGAAATGGTGCCTGCCCCTGAGCAACAATGCTCGCAGTTGTGGCAACTACATGCTTGAGCAGGGAGTTCTGGAACGGAATGGTCTAGGACAAGCTGCTTTGCATCTGTGCCCACATCTCACTCATCTCCTTGCTCACCATATCCATCACGCCATCAGACAGGTCAAACTGCTGCCAGAGGTGGGCGAAGTGCCTGTCCTCCGGCCAGTGGTCCAAGTGAACCTCAGCATCAAAGGCCTGGCGTTCTGCTGCACCAGCTGCCTATGCTCCCTGGCCATCCTATTAATTTATTTCTTTTTTTTAGATTTTTATGCCACCCCCGCCTGCCTTCGCAGCTCGGGGCCTCTTACAGCATTTTAAAAACAACATAAATAGTAAAGCTAAAAACAAAATATCTCCCCCATACCCACCCAGCCTCTCCCCCCACCCCCCGTCTCCCTCACCAAAGGCTCGGCAGAACAGCCAAGTCTTGCAATATCGTCAGAAAGAGGAGCGGTACAGGGCAAGGCGGACCTCCACCAGAAGGGAGTTCCACAGCCGTGGTGTGGCCACTGAGAACATCCTCCTCATCGTCGTCACCCAGTAAACCTGGGGGACCTCAAGGAGGACACCCCCGGCTGACCGCAGAAGTCGATCCACAACCCAGGGAGTGAGGCGATCCCACAGATAGATGGGGCCCAGGCCATTTAGGGCTTTAAAGGTCAATACCAACACCCTGAAATTGGGCCTGGAAAACTACTGGCAGCCAGTGCAGAGAATGGAGCACCGGTGTAACGTGCTCGCAACAACCCGCCCCCCTAAGAAGCCGGGCCGCCACTTTCTGCACCAGCTGTCATTTCCGAACTGTCACCAGGGGTAGCCCCATGTAGAGCACATTACAGCTGTCTAATCTTGAGGTGATAAAAGCATAGATGATAGTGGCCAGGTCCGCATCCGAGACATACGGTTTAAGCCATCGCACCAGATGTAATTGGCGAAATGCGTCCTTCGCCACAACTGCCACCTGGATATCCAGCCAGAGCTGTGGGTCCAGAAGCACCCCCAGGCTACAGACCTGGGGTACCAGCGGCGGGTGGACCCCATCTATGATGGGGGCCACCTCCGCCCCAGCACCGCCCACAAGCATCACCTCCATCTTGTCAGGATTCAAAATCAGGCGGCTCGCCCACATCCAGTCCCCCACAACTGACAAACACCAGGTAAGCACAGAGACTGCTGGGCCTGAGTCAGCTGAAAAATAGACACACATTTGGGTGTCATCAGCATATTGATGACACCATACGCCAAACCCTCTGATGACCTCTCCCAAAGGCTGTACATACACACTGAACAGCAGAGGGGATAAGATGGCACCTTGCGGGACTACACATGAGGTCCCGGGGAGAAGTTGAACAATCACCCAGCACCACACATTGCGTTCTCCCAGCCAGGAAAGATGGCATCGTGGATTTTGTCCACCCACCACATGGTCTCCCCAAGCAGCTCCCTTGCCAAATCCTCCCTGTGCTGCCAGTTGCAGTTCCGCTGGGTGCTTGTGGCAGGGGATTCCATCCATGCCCGTTGCTCTGCCAGACCTTTAAGCGACGCCATTAGTTTTACATGGCCAGCAGACTCTTCATCCCATTTTTTGTGTACGCAACTCTCATGATGTATCCCTTTGAGTTTGAGAGCCAGCCCTTGTTCGAGGAGGCACCCAAAGTTCTGGTCAAGGGCATGGATGACCTGGATTCCACCTTTATAGAGGCGGCAGAGGAGAATGCCAACCCACCTTCCTGCCCCAGTGTTCCAGACCCTCATCTGCCCAATTTTCAGCCCTTCACCTGCCCAAAGGGAAGCAGGCATGAGTACCTAGCCTGTGTGCCTTCTGGGGTGGTTGCTGCAGCAGGAACCCAGCACCATGCAGTTATCTTCCCAGGATCACTGCAGAGAAGTGAAGAACAGATATCAACCACTGCCATTCACGCCATCTCTCTCCTCCCCACCCCCCAGCCTCCCTTCCCGGCCACCAGCCTGCTGTCCTGGCATGGTGCCTTCCCATCTATTGTTTCTGTCCTGTGGAGCGGTTTTCGATTTTTCTGCTGCTCCTCTGTGTTCTCCTTGCCACCTGTCAACACATTAAACAATAAAAAACATAATTAGATACCAAAAAACAGAAGCCTTTATCATGCAGCTGTGTCAACACAAACACCCACACCCCCAGTGCATTAACTTACCAATCTCATCTGCATCCTCTACAGAGGTGGAATCCGGGTCCTCCTTGCCCTTTACCAGAAGGGTGGCTCCTCAAACAAGGACTGGCTGTCAAACTTGAGAGGACACACCATGACAGTAATGGTGTCCATGTCCGCATCAACCTGTACTGGCTCTGAGGCAGAGATGGGCATGGAGGGATGTCTGCCAGCAATCGCTACTTCTGTGGTATGACTGGGAACGGTTATACTGGGAGTCGACAGTGAGGGAGCCATATCCACCTACTTCTGGCCTCTCGTGAAGGTGGAGCCATGCAGATGGTATGCAACAATGGCTCCGCCTGCAAAGAGGAGCTCATAAAGGAACTTCCAGAGGAGCTGCAGAGGAACTCCATCCCAGAGGAGCCTCGCCTGGTCCCGGACCTGCTGACTTTTCGTCAGGCTTGTAAAACCTGGCTGTTCCGCCAGGCATTTGGTGGAGGGGACAGGTGACAAAGGGAAGGATGGAATGGGGGGGGGGCTTTCTCCTAAAGTGGTTTTATATTTGTACTGTATATGTTTTATATTTTTGTTTTAAATTGTTAGCCTCCCCGAGCTGCTTTGCAGAAAGGGCTGCGTATACAATTGTAAAATAAATAAATAAAGGCAATGTTTTCCTCCTACGGCCCTGGCAATGGAAATCCTCTGCAAGTCATTACAGAGAATGCAATGTCTGGGGAGTTGTACCGGATCTCTTTGTATCTGCACCTCAACTCCTTGGCCCACTGCCAGCACTGGTTCATGTCTCGAGTGTAACCCTGCTGCCTCATTTGGACCAAGATCTCTTGCAACACCGTCTCATTCCTCTAGTTCTTTGTCAGAGCATATTAGACCTTTTACTCCACTCACAGTGATGAAGGCTTTCGTTTCTCTCAGTCCAGGGAATGAAGCGCTGCCGGGTGGATCAGTAGGCAGAGAGTGACTGCAGTTGTGCTGTGGTTGTAGCCGTGCTGGTGGTTGTCCAGCTGTCGGTTTGAGCCATAGCCTTGGTGAAGGTAATCCTCTGCAAGTCGTTACAGAGAATGCAATGGCTGGGAAAGAGCAAGCATCGGGCACATACTGTCAACCAAGAAGAGCTGGAAGAAAGCATGTTTGAAAATGACATGGTGGCCTTTTAAGGTGGATGTTAGTGTGCACCAGTGAAAGCAAGAGTGGGCTATAAGTGATCACTCCCTCAGAACACTCTAGGCTTTTCACCTGTGACTCTATGTTGCTGGCAGACCAATACATGCAGAAGCTGCACACAACCAAATTGACAGGACGAGGACACGTGGGCACACGTTAGCCTGCACAGTGGGCTCCGCATGCTCTGGGACCCCGCCATGAGTGGGGGCTGCGTGTCTGGTTGGGTGGTGGCTACAGTGGGAGTAAACACCTAACAAACAGGCAGGTGACCACCCACCTGGTGTGGGCTACCGTCTCGTTTAACACTTAGAGTGAACCACACAGCTGGCTCATCGCCACTAAACGCTAGGCAGAGCTTCAGTAGTATTACTTTTAATATGAAATCTGCCCTTGTGGCTTTTTAGTTTCACAAGAGGTCTTCTATTGGTATGTAGACCTGTACCACTTGCACTGTTTTAAATATGGTTACATACAAAGTTCCTGCTGCAAAAAAATTCTTTGTTCACCCACAAATCCCAAACACTGGTGCTTAAATCAAGTATACAGATATCTAAACACAGTTCTGATTTAAGCTGTTAGTCTGTCAGTCAGTTAATCCAGAGTTCCGGATTAAGGCCTGCATGCCCTTCTTAGCTAGCAGAAATTAATGCCAGCACCTAAGTTGTTATCTGGAAATGGGGAACATCAGTCCCAGGAGCCAACTGCAGCCTGTGGCTAATTTCTATGACTTCTGGATCTGGCCCCTGCATCCAATTCCTACCCCTACACACTAAAAGACTGAGCTGAGTGTAAGGAAGCAGAAATGAGAGCATGCACACAAGAAATAGGGGACAGAGCCATAGCACAGATCCATGATCTAGACCCTCCTCTCCATAAGAATTGCTCCACAGGCAGGGACCGCGTTAATTATATGTTTCTGTACAGCACCAAGCACATGACTGGCACTATATAAATGTTTATAATAATAATAATAATAATAATAATAATAATAGCCCTGATTTCTAAGCATCCCTCACAGCTCATACTAATTTTCAAAGCGGCCTCTGAGAGGGAAGAAGTTCCCCACCCATCTTATACAATGCTTTTCATCTGTAGGTATAAAGGTCACACATTACCCGAGAGGCAGGGAAATGTCTGTGATTGCAATCACAGCTGTTTTCATGGGAATTAGCACACATGAGAATTTGCTATTCTGCTTTTATCCCGTGAGAACACTTGCACATGACCAGGTTTCCAAACGTAGCTTTTACAATGGCAGGTGTTCTCATGGGATATAACTGGAATAGTGCATTCCCACGTGCGCTAATTCTCATGAGAATAGAGCCGCAACTACAATCACAGAAGTTTCCCTGCCTCCCCGGTAACGTGTGTGAAAGCAGCAAAAGCACTTTAAAATGGATTAAAATATTATTCTCTCTCATGCATCAATTTAAAAGCTGAAAGTGTTTTTGTCTTTTAATGCCGATTTTCACGCATCAAAACTTTGTAGGGTCCCACAGATGGAGATTAATACAAAATTAATATCCCTTCATACATCCAAGATAGGCCCAACAATCCAACTTTTAAACTAATTGTCAAAGCACTCCACTGGTGCAAGTCCCATAGAAGTGCAATCACTTTGAGGATCACAGCCTTCATCTTCACAGCAATTAATCTAAACTCTGCTACAAAACTTGTCTATTTCTTAAAACTTTGGAAACAATAATATTGTTCTGCTAGTCTTCACTTGACCCGTCTTCACTGTGTTTTCCCTATTGCTACCTATGGGGGTCCCTGCCAATGAGTTTGGTGATTTTCCACTAAACGGGAGGTAGAACAAGGTACTTTCCAAAACAATTACAACAAAGTAGTTCCTGGATGGGATTCTCAAAAACCCTCAGTGCTGATCTAACTCCATAGAGTTAGATTACCATTAACTTCAACAACAGCAGAATCTGGCCAGAATTTAGAGCACCTTTGAGAAAAGCATGACTTCTACATCTAGAGATAGGAAATGGAGTCAGGCTGAGGTACTTTGAAATATCTGAATTACAGAAGGTAATCTGGACTCTCCCATAATTACTAAAGACAATACTGACTCTTTTGTAAAATTAGCAAATCAAGAAAGGTAGCCAGCAGACAGGCCCTACTGATTTTAGAAGATGCTAAACAGTTTTAAAGGGGCTGCAATGCAAGCAGTGCTGCCTCTTTAAAGACGGACAGTCTGCAAAGCCAGCTGGCATTCTCTTCAATGAGCTCCAGGCTTGGAGAACCTGGAGCTCAGCCAGTCTTCTCCCTCAATGCAGACCAGCCTCAGGCAAGCCAGCTGGAATCTTCCTCTGACCGTCAGTCCTGAGCAAGCTGGTCAGTAGCTCTTTGTTGTGCAGTGAATTTGGGCAACTTGGAGAACAGTAAATAATATATGGTGACCACTACTAAAAGGACAACATTTATCAACTGTTACCACACAGTAGCATCTAACTGTCACACATTCTTGCCTGCGTAAGTGAATAGGAAATAACGGTGATGTCTCAGATGATGCTGTATGATAATGGTTTGGGAAAAAATTACTTAAACACTAAGGTGCAATCTAAAAAGAGCGAACAGAACTTTGGGTTACAGAATTCAGTTAATCAACAATGTTGTTAATCAACAAACACATGATTGTGAGCAGTGAGACTCAGGCCAGGGTACCTAAGACTCAAGTGACTCTTCAACTTTAGTACCTGCGGCTCTTTGTTAAGAAGGTGCTCCCAGGATGCATCAAAGCCATTGCTCATTCTATGAGCCACTTCAGGAGTCCAAAGTAACAATCAAGCAACAGCTATGGCATGAATCCAATCAATGAAGTGGGTTGTGTGGTATATCCAATTGGTTGCCTCCTAGCCTATCACCCACCTGTTGCTGTGCAGAGTGACAGCACAGCAGCAGACTAGATTGCAGGGTGAACAGGAAGACTGTGACGCTCAACAGCATCTATGTCCTCCATTCAACAGCGGGGGCAGCAAGCATCTCTGTGTACACACACTGGGTGTGCGTGTGTGTGTGTTGGGAGGAGGGCAACAGCAAGCATGCATATGTACATATTGGGAGGAGAGTGGAATAAAGTCTGTGTTAGGCAAGCTGGCTGTTTTTTTACTGAAATAATTAAGCGTATGCTTTGGTTATCCCTGCTCATGTGGTTCCTGAGTCAGAGATAGCATACATGTCACTGTATGTATATTATTTTCACTTATTTATTTAAATTTAGTATTCCACCAGGGGTCAGAGGGAAGATTACAACATTTATTTATTTTTAAAAGGAAGTAAAAGAAACCAATTAAAATCCCTGTATCTCAACCCTCCCAAATCCGATCGTTGCCTGTCAAATGCCTGGCCAATAGGAAACTGCTGCAAAGATGAACAGGCTCAGGCAAACCTCCATAGGAAGGGGGTTCCATAATTGTGTAACAGCTACCGAGAATACCTCTTTGAGCACCCCTTGCCATGCAAACTTGATGATACATGCAGGAGTGCGCTTCCAGCTGACCTCAGAGGCCATTAGGGGACCTGAGAAAGGAGGTGAGTTAGGATATAAGGAGCTGCCTAACTGAGTCAGACCAATGGTCCATCCTAGCCCAGTACTGTAATGGAAGCAGGGTTTCAAATCCAGCTCTCCAGAATCTCCAGCAGAGACCTCACCCAGGCATGCTACCCGAGACCCTCCAAGATCTCCAGCAGAGGCCTCATCCAGGCATGCTACCTGAGATCCTCCAGGATCTCCAGCAGAGGCCTCACCCAGGCATGCTACCTGAGATCCTCCAGGATCCTCGGCACAGGCCTCACCCAGGCATGTTATCAGAGATGCTGAATCGGAGATAGCAGGGATTGAACATGGGACCTTATACATGCACAGCATGAGCTCTACCACCTGAGCCACGGCCCACCATCCTAGAAAGTTTAGGACTTTATAGATCAAAACCAGCACCTTTAATTGTGCCTGGAAAGCAACTGGAAGTCAGTGCAGACTCTGGAGCATTGGTGTAATTAAAACTGCTCTGCACATAATGGAACTTTTCTAAAAGGTTTTTTCTTCTTCTTACTTTATTCCAACCTGCAATAGTCCTTAAACACCTTTTTTCTGCCAATTCAAGCTGCCTTCTGCCTCTGAAGCCAACATTACTTTGAAAACTTCAGACATTTCTTTTCCACATTTGAGATTATAATTCAAATCTCATTTTATCGCAGTAGAAAGAAGCATCACCTCTCCACACACAGAAGCATCATATCATGAGGTACCATCAGACTAGTATTTATGAGGTTTCATTTAATATTATCGGTAGGGGTACAATGAAGCATGAAATAATTGTTCATATTGTTACCATATGCATCTACTTTGTATTTTTCGGAGGATGGAAAGCAATACTTGTAAATTTGATTATATGTTTATTTCCCTTGGGAGGAGGAATTAGACATCCAAAACAATCACATGCACTACTGTCAGGCGCCACCGCCTGCCCTGCAGATCCCTAACCCGTCAGGGGCCCCGGAGCGGAAGATCGCAACACGGGCTGTGGGACACGCCCCCCGCAAGCGCCGCACCGGCCGCCGACGCGGGGGCCGTGGCCACGCCCCCAGAAGCCACTCAGAACATTCCCCCTGCCGAGCAGGGTACGCCCTCAGCCACGCCCTCGGCCACGCCCCCGTCGTTGCCGCGACGCTCAGAGCGGCTGCGGGCACGCACGGGGGCGGGGCCAGTCGCATAAAAGCCAGCGCCGCAGTTAGAGCGACGCTGGTGATTGTTAGAAACCGGCCCCCTTGCGCTTGTGTGGAGACTGTGGAGACTGTAAACCCTGCTTGTTGGAAAC
>QEPC01005157.1:2716060-2730224 GCA_003113815.1 Sphenodon punctatus
GTACTACGGAGTGTGGGGGTATCGTGCGGACTCTCTCAATCCATGCGCCCTATGATGATAGCGGCCTGTTCTCTTTCATTAGAGGTAATGGCCAACACACTATCCTGACGGGCATAGAAAAACCCCGGTGTTGCCACGCTGAGAGAGCCGCTGTTGGAGATACCCAGCGAGTGAAAAGAGTGTGTGGAACCCTTCTTGTGTTCCCCCCCCCTCCCGGTGACAACTACAGATACAGGAGCAAGTCTGGTCCCAGGTTGTATTGATACTAGGAGTGGAAATATCAGTTTTGCTGATATCCGGTATTGCTGATATTTGATTTACTGGATTTAAATCTGAGATCCGGTAAAACCAGCCATACCGGATTTTTGTATTGGTCTTGGAGTTCGGGTTTTTTTAAAACGACTCTGGGGCACAGCTTTTTTGTGTTCTTTCTTTCCTAGAGTCCTTTTGAGTCCCACACTGCCCCCTCCCTGTGGCAACTTTGTTATGGTTACATTTGGTGCCTTTTCTTACCCTGTCTTGGATTGGTTGCCTTTTTTTAATTCAAAAAAGGCATACAATCCTGAAACTTCCCTAGGATTTTTAGAGGGGGGTAGGGATGTGAGTAGGGGGTGGGCACTTGGCTGTGCTGGTCAATTCTCATGAAGCATTTTTTCTTTCTTTCTTTCTGGGACCTTGGGCTTGGAAGCCATTCTACAGCAGGTTTGGTATCCTGGAAGGAGTGCCACACACTGCTGGAAGCATGCATGCAACTGTTGGTAAGTGATGGGTTCCTTTGGGGTTTTAAGGTGTCTTGATTAAGCACCCCCTGGTGCCCCTTAGCAAGGGAAACTAAAGTAATGGAATGGGGTTCTAGGCTTGTGTCTTGGGATCCCATGCGGGGCAGGGTGCGTGCAGGCCAGGCCATGGAGCATGTAGAAGGCTTTGAGGCTCTGCCAATGGGGGAGGGGGAAATGTGGCTGGCTCCTCCATAGTGGGGTGTGTGCCATGTGCCATCTCATGTCTGCGGGTGGAGGGTACACCAAGGCTGTGGTTTGGATGTGGCCTCTTTGCTTCGTGTTTTTTTTTTGCACTGTTAATCTGGGGAACTCCCTGTCACTGTCTTGCAGTGCAGCAGTGTGCTTTGGTGCTATGCTTGTTTGGTGATTCAGTGAGGTTGGTGCTGCTAAGGCCTGGGTTTTGGGGGTCCCTGTCTGTTGTGGTGTTTGTTTCTCGGGTGGAGGATGTACTGCACTGTCTGTCAGGTCACAGTTATTAAAATTTCCTCTTTTTTATTTAAAACTCAAGTCACCAGAGCGCCTTTGTCTGTTGTGGTGTTTGTTTCTCGGGTGGAGGATGTACTGCACTGTCTGTCAGGTCACAGTTATTAAAATTTCCCCTTTTTTATTTAAAACTCAAGTCACCAGAGCGCCTTTGGTTTTGGTGACTATTGGTGATGTGTCAGTCGAGACACGCAAAGTTAAACATACTCACCCAGCCGGGTCACACCCCTTCACCCCACACAGCCTTCACTCCACACCCAGACTTGTTCCTTTCAACCCCAATTCCCACCAACCCCAGTCCCTGCTCCAGACCCCCAGACCTCTAGCTTCATAGCCCTCTGACCCCTAGCCCTTAATCCCTGCCTCAGCCCCCATAGTCCTGAACCCTAGCCCCATAGCCCTCTAGCCACTGCCCCATCCCCCATAGCTCTCTGACCCCTAACCCCATAGCCCCTAATCCTTAGTCCCTGCCCCATCCCCCATAGCCCTCTGACCCCTAATCCCTATTCCCTGCCCCATAGCTTTTTGACCCCTAATCACTAGTCCCTACCCCATTGCCCAGACCCTCCGGCCCATAGCCCTCTGACCCCTAGCCCCTAATTCCCAGACCTCATTCCCCCAATTTGGTTAGACCCCCTAGGTAGACCGCCCTAGCCCTCCGATCCCTCATTAGACCCCGTGACCCTAGTTAGATCCCCCTATTTATTTATTTAATAAGTTATATCCCACTCCCTCCAGCTGAATAGCAGCTCGGGGCAGCTCCCTAGCCCTAGTTAGTTTGTTTAGACCCCTTAGTTAGACCACCTAGCCCTAGTTAGTTTGTTAGACCACCTGTACACACAGTCACACACACACCCCAACACAGTTCACTGCGCGGACACACACTTCAGCACACCCCATCGTCTGTTGCCAGTGGTCCTCTCTTCTTTTTCACGACTAAATTTTAAAGTATGAGCAGTTCAGGAAAGAAAAAAAAGACCATGAGTGGGAGTGTCGGAAGAGGTCAGCCTCTTCCTAGGGGACACATGAGGTAGGACCATCTGTGGCCTCAACCTCACACACACACAAGCCTCAACCGTGTCCAGCCTTACAGGCTCTGAATGCATTTTGAAGGCCCCAAAGAGGCTGGGATGGGAGGAGGATATTTCCTCCTCCTTGGCGCTGACTAGCGATAAGAAGAAGGGGGCTCCTTCTTCCTCTGCTAGTGCAGCAGACAATCCGCCAGCTACCTCCACTGCTGCTCCTTCTAGTGCCCAGCTCACCCTGGCGCATGCACTTTCCCTCATGCATGCGCAGCTGCCCCACCCTCTCCCTCTTCTGACATGCATTCTAGCACGCCTGCTTCCCCACCCTCTCCCCCTGCCAACACGCATCCTAGCACGGCAGCTTGGTCCCCGCCCACTGCACCCACACACCCTCCTGTGCCAGCTACCACCACCACCCCTTCCTCCAGACCACTACCATTGAGAGGTCAACCGCCAGTCGTGCTGCTCCTGTCCTCCCAGGAACCAGCACGAAGAAGATCACATCTTGGGTGTGGTCTCATTTTGATATCTGGGCGGAAGATACCTCAAAGGTAGTGTGTGCGTGCACTGTCAGTCCAAGGTCAGTCATGGGGGCAATGATCCTATGAGATATGGCACCGCTGGCCTACACAGTCACTTGAGACAGCACCACAGGAACGTACGTGCTCCTACGGAGTGCTGTACCAAGAGAAAGGCGGGACAGTGCCAACTGCAGAGGGTACAGATGAGAGTTCGAAGGAGGAGCAACCCTCTTCCTCTCCCGCTACAACTGCCACCTCTGGGTCGTCTGGTGATGGTTATACCCCCATCACACAGCCTCCACAGAGGAGAAGTGCTAGCCGCTCCTCTCACCCCACTCCCATCACGATCCCGGTCCTTGTCCCAGCCCACTGTAACTGCGCTCTGGGAAAGGAAGACGTCATTTGCATCCAGCCACCCATGGACTGCGGCGATCACCAAAGCAATTGGGGAGGTGATTGCCCTGGATGAGAGATCGTTCAACCTGGTTGAGGGTGTCTGATTCCAACGGCTGCTTCATTTGCTGGAGCCCCGTTACAGAGTCCCTTGCCACAAAACCTTCCACTGAAAGGTTATCCCGTCTTTGTATGGGAGGGTACAGTCCTGGCTATGTGTGAAGTTCTCCCACACAGAGGGTTCTGTGGTACATTTTACCACAGACCTGTGGACTAGTAAAAGTATGGTCCACGCATATATGTCGTTGACTGCACACTGGTGACAGATGTCACCAGTCCCTGTCACCAGCGCAGCAGTGGGCAGCAGCACTGGGGTGGTGGTGTCGCCCAGACAGCATTGATGGGCACTGCTGCATGCCCAGGTGCTTGACCAGCAACACATGGCAGACAATATCCTTGAAGTGGTGAACAGCATGCTGGATGGGTGGGTCCAGTGCCAAGGGTTTTTTATTTTGTTTATTTATTTATTTATTTATCTATTTATACCCCGCCCCTCCTGTAAAAACAGTTTGGGGTGGCTAACAATTTTAAAAGAATAAAAAATACAATAATATAAATATAAAACAATCATGATAATATAAACAATTTAAGACAGGTATTAGGGTTGGGGAAGGGTTCAAGAGGGGGAGGCCACGCACCCACCAGTCACAAGGGCAGCGTTCGTTGGAACAAAGGTCCCTCAGGGTCTTATAGAGGGGTGGGCATAAGCTACAAGAGCCGTCTCTAGTCAAAGCTCATCACAGGGACAGGCGAACAGAAGAATGCCCACACTAAAGATCTCACTCACCCGGTGGTTCAGAGGGGGAACTGGGGCCCACGGGATCCAAGGGACACAGTACAAGGGAGTATAGGGCACTCACACCAGGGCAACTGGGGCCAGGGATAGGAGGAACAAGGCTGACTCACTCTCACAACACACACCAGTCTTAAGGACAAAGAACAGTCACCCACGCACTCACCTTGCACTCAACACACTCTCTCCCTGCCACACACGTAATTCACTTCACTCTCCGCTTCAGCTACACACACAACGCTCGGGGCCAGTCTCACGGCACAAGTCCGATCACCAGCAATGCACTACAGCCCCCGTGGGGGTTTAAATAGGTCTTGCCTCTGTTCGGGCTCGCAGGCGCGCTGACCTTTGGGGTTCCCCTTCCTGGTCAGGGCCGCGCATGCACAGGGCGTCCTGGGTTGCCGTGGCACCCGGGGACGCCGCATCCGTCTGACTCCACCCTCCCGTTGTCAACACTGGCGGGGAGGTGGTGTGCCATGTCTGCGCCGCTCTCCGCCAGGGTCTACGAGTCCCGAGGCAGCGCCATCGCCACCCCCTCCTCCATCCTCTTCAGGACCTGACAACAGGGTTAGGACACATAAAAACAAATAAGGGTAGGGTGGAGCTAAAAACCCTAACCCACCCTCCCCAAAGGCCTGAGCGAACAGCCAGGTTTTACAAGCCCACCGGAATGTTAAAAGGCTTGGGGCCAGGCGAGCTTCCTCCAGGAGGGAGTTCCAAAGACACGGTCCGGTCACCGAGATGCCCTCTCCATTGTGGCCCTCCGCTTAACACGGGGGACCTCCAAGAAGGCACCCCCAGGAGACCGAAGGAGCCGCTCTGATGCGCGGAGGGCGAGGCGGTCCCTGAGGTACAAGGGGCCCAGACCGTGAAGGGCTTTATAGATCAATACCAATACCTTGAACCTGGCTGGGCACGCTATTGACAACGAGTGCAGAGTCTGGAGCACAGGTGTTATGTGCTCCCAACGACCCATCCCTGACAGGAGCCGGGCCGCCGCATTCTGCACTAGCTGCAGCCTCCGAACCAGGAACAAGGGCAGCCCCACGTAGAGCGCATAGCAGTAATCCAGCCTCAAGGTGACGAAGGCATGGATAAGAGAGGCCAGACGTACGGACGCAGCCTCCACACCAGATATAACTCAGAAGGCGGCCTTCACCACCACCTCCACCTGTCGATCCAGGTGGAGATCTGAGTCCAATATCACCCCCAGACTCCGAACCTGCTGAGCTATAGGAGGGCGAACCCCCCCAATCAGGGGGGCCGACACCTCCCTCGCTCTCCCCACCACCATCACATCCGTCTTATCGGGGTTGAGCTTCAGTCTGCTCTGCCACATCCACTCCACCACGGCCTCCAGACACTGGGATAGTAACGAGACAGCAGGGTCTGGGTCAGCTGAAAAAGAGATGTACAGCTGAGTATCATCAGCATATTGGAGACATCGCACCCCGAACCCTCTCACGACCTCCCCCAAGGACTGCATGTATACATTAAATAATAACAGAGACAGAATGGAACCCTGCGGAATGCCACAGGACAAGGCGCGGCGGCAAGCTGTTTCAGCTCCCAACACCACCCGCTGGCTTCTCTCCGAGACGAATGAGCGGATCCCTTCAAGAACGGTCCCGTCCAGACCCCCCAGGTCACGCAGCCATCTCAACAGCAGCCCATGGTCCACGGTGTCAAAAGCAGCCGAGAGATCTAGCAGGATAAGAAAGTTGAACATCCTGCGTCCATCTCCCGGCGAAGACCGTCGACCAAGGCCACCAGCGCTGTCTCAGTGCCATGCCAGGATGGAACCCAGATTGAAAAGGGTCCAGGAAACCGATGCTATCTAGATGCGCCTGGAACTGGATCGCCACCGCCCACTCAATAACCTTCCCTAAAAAGGGAAGGTTAGACACAGGTCGGTAGCTGACGAGTGAATCCACATCCAATGATGGTTTCTTCAGCAGGGGGCGTACCACAGCCACCTTGAGGCTAGCCGACAACCTCCCCTGCCACAGGGACGCGTTAACCACTCTCGCCAGCACCGTCCCCAACGTCTCCCTGGAGGCTTTCACCAGCCAGGACGGGCATGGATTAAGTTCACAACTGGTGGCTCTCACAGACCCCAAGACATTCACCGCATCGGCCGGCATCACTTCCTGAAACTCCCCCCAGAAAGTTGGACCAGACGGGGCCTCCATCACCTCGCGCTCTCCACCTACTGCCCCCAACCCAGCGTCAAAGTCGCTCTGAATCCGAGCGATCTTGTCTGCAAAGTAGGTTCATAGTTCATAGAAAATTTATTTCGGCTCGGGCTTTCGCCATGGCTAACCACAAAAACATTCACAACAATACAGTACAAAACAATACAAAACAGTACAGAAACCCAACATATAAAACTCAGAAAATATAGGTAATAAAGTTAAATAAGATAAAAATATAAACAATAAATAATGTGAGCCACACTCTACAAAACCAATCATTTGATGCCATTAAAGAAATTTAAAATAATAATTGACATAGTTTAACAAAATCAGGCTAAATCGGAAGGACAGAGCTCGCAACTATAACCTGCCACTTCTCTTTAATAATATATTATTGGTCTACTTAATTTAATTCAGGTTCACATAAATAAATACAACTTTAAAATGTCCGGGTTGCAACTTGCAATCTCTGACGCAAACTTTTAAGTCAAAATTTTTAAGGCAACCACCTACATTTGAGGCAGCCGCCTACACCTACAATACATATTAACATCCATTTTATGAAGGACTGAAGGCCCAATCCCTTATATTCAGCTAACTTTTGCCTAACCTTTGTCATAGGCACACAAAATACACATACATACTATATAACAATATAAGCGACCTGAGTGACAACTAACTATAATAATAGAAGACTCACAGTAGTTCAGAGCATAGCGATGTTCCTATAAATATCACATTTTTGTCACCTGAAAAATTATATGGTTAGGAAAATTGCCTTGCTCTTCTACAGGGGTTACCGCGGCAGAGCTTGTCCCCTGAAATAACCACAGATTCTAACTTGTTATTCACAGACAAAATTATTTCCTTTACCCAACCATTGGTTTTAAGTTTAACAAATATCCAGGCCAATTTAAACAGTACTTCTCCAATAATCCACAAACGCTACTCCCGAAATTCCTCAATTCAGGGCGATTTGATTACCAGCACCCCTGAGTGATGCCTGAATAATTTCCCTTCTTTTTATCATCAGGCCTACAAACATGGCCACTGCGAGCAGATCATCAAGTGCAGTCAAAGTAAGTAAAGCAGATATCGATTTTTCCCTCTTAGGAATTGTTTGTCTCCGCCATAGTGGGGAAAGCCAAGTTTCCCTAAGGTTGCAATACTAGGGGAAAAATAGCATTTGATGTTCTGTGGTTTCAACCACCCACATAGAGCTAGTACAATAGCAAGCGTCATACCGAGTTTTTAGGAATCTACCGTGCAAAACAGCCGATTGAATCAGCTGAAATCGTAGCTGGGTGTAATTCCTTCTTAAAGCTCTATTATTCAATATGTCCAAGTAAGGTTCCATTGTGAAAAGCAGCTTAACTGGCCCCAAAATAGGAGCAGCTTTTCACTTCTTGACCAAGGAAAGATTTTCCTGTTTGGCAATATCCTTAGATCTAAGATCGATCTCATTTTTAATATCGGCCACTGACTTCCCCTGGAAGTAAGAAAAGGAGAATCCTAAACCCCGCAATAAAGCGGCCAAATAGTTTACCCAGGGATAGGTACAAGCCCCAGTATGGTTTAACTCCTCCACTAGAGCACTGGGCTGATAACGAATCCTGTTGCTGGGTCATCGGTCGCAACTAATATTTAATTAAAGCCATCCGGGCATAATAATAATAACAATAATAATATTTAGTGCTTGACAATAAAGTCATTGCAAAGAAAACATAACATGCACAAAATCAATAAAATAAGTGAATATAAAACCACTTGCAATGTACGAGAGTATTAAAAAATAATAATCACAATTTTATAATTCTATAATGAATAGTACATTATCAAATGTCATACCAGAAAAATATACAACCACCCATCTGTAGTGGAAAGACCAAGAACACCGGGGTAGCAGCCCACCGTCCTACACATTATAGCCTGTGTGATGTTAAAATCAGCTAAACATCTAGCCCATAAGCACATGTCCGGGATGTTAGTATCAATATTGCTAGTTATCTCCCAGTCCAGAGATAATGAACTATAGGCAAAACACCAGTTTCGGCCCGCAATACTGCTCCCGGAGTACAATTGCCAACTCTAAGCACCCTACGGAGAGCATAATTCTGTCCTCTTTCTAACAGAATGACATCTGGAAAATGGATAAACTCCAATCCAAATGTCAGCATTGTATGGATTTTAAGTGAGTAGATTTTCAAGAGGCTGGATATCGCAATGGTTCCTGAATTATTGGCAGCCTTTAGAAGGCTACCAACAGTTCTCCGGGCTTGTGCAGCCCTGTTTTTAACATGAGCTGCCCAAGTTCCTTTAGAGGTGAAAACAGTTCCCAAATATGTGACCATAAAGCTAAGGCCATTAATAACCCAGTTGGTAGTTGGAACCCTGCCCCCCACAACCATAATGCTGGATTTCTTGCTGTTAATTTCAAGTCCATTTAGTTGACAGTACTGAATTAAACCTCTAACCGATTCCTTGATTCCCCTTTCAGTTTGGGAAAGGAGAACCAAGTCATCAGCATACTGTAAAGCATATAAAGGAAAGGCTTGAATTTGGGGGGGATACGACCGTGTTTTCTTTATAGCTTCTACCAGGTCTGCAATAAATAAATTGAAAAGCAATCCCTTGGCATACACCTCATCCTACTGGGATTGAGGCGCTCATCTCATTATGGGTTCCAACTTTGATCCTCGTTGAGTTGTCCCTATGCAGTTGAATTATGATAGAGCAGTTTCCTATCAATGCCCATCTTAATTAACTTAGCCCAAAGCCTGTCCCGAGGGACAAGATCGAACGCTTTGGTGAAGTCTATGAAAGCGAGGTAAAGTTTCCCTCTCCTAATCTTGACATATTTGGATACTAAATGTGTTACTATATAGCAGCACTCAATGGTAGATCTTTTACTTCTAAACCCAAATTGTTCACAGGGGATAAGATGACTATCCTCCACCCAGCTTTGCAGGCACTTCAAAATTCTGGATGCATACATTTTGGCAATCACAGAAAGTAAGCTTATCGGGCGGTAACTTGCTGGATCTGCCCGATCTCCTTTCTTGTATATTGGAACTATCCAACTGTCTCTCCAAAGTGCAGGAATTTTACCCCCATCCGTAACCTTAGCAAATAATCTGGACAACACCGAGGTCCACCACTTAGGGGCAGCTCTCAGGACCTCAGTACTAATTAAATCTGGTCCCAGGGACTTGCCCAACTTCAAAGCCATAATTGCATCCTCTATCTCTTCCTCTGCAAATACAAATTCCAGATCTGACATTTCAGGAGTTGGATCTGAACTCACCTCAAGATCAGTGTTGTCCAGGCTCCTTGCTCTATATAAATCCCCCAAAACGGCCTCCCAACTGGCATTATTTATGGGGATATTCGTGGTCTTTCGGTTTGGGGTTATCAACTGTCGGATAATTTTCCAAAAAAGTCTAGTATTTCCTGTCCTAGCCGCCACCGCCAACCTAGCCCAAGTTCTTTTATAGTAAAAGTCTTTTTTCCTCCTGAGAATCAGTTTGTATTGCCTTCTCAGCTCCAAGTAGGAGATCATAGATGAATGGAAATGATTGGTTACCCAATGCTTCCTTTCCTGTATTAATTGCCTTTTGTAGAAACGGCATTCGCCATCGTACCATTTATTGGAACACTCCGTGGCACGAACATAAATGCGTGGTAATATCTCAGAATTCAAGTAGGTAATTATCGCTGCAAACATACTCAGGGTTCCATCAACCGTTTGCTCCAACAATAGAGCATTCCGAAGATCAAAGAGAGACCCATAATTACAAGCTTCCCACATCCTGCAGGTCAGTTGGGTTGTGCTCCATCTCTTAACCTGCAAAGTAGGTGACAAACTCCTCACAGCGGGCCTGGGACAAGTCGGGCGTCCGTCGGGCGTGACTTTGCAGATGCTAAGAGGGCAGCAAGGTTACTTTGTAATCAATAGCGCCAAGAACATGATGGCAGCCATTACCCATGGTGGCTACACTCATATTCGCTGCGGCACACATATCCTAAACCTTGTGGTTCAGGGTGTCTTGCGTGGAACCAAGGGCTTGGAGGCACTCCTTGAAACTGCCCAGAAGATTGGTAGGTACTTCCATCGGTCCATTTCAGTCAGTCGGGCGCTGCGAGAGAAGCAGGAGGACTTGTGGTTTTCTGCCCTAGAGGCCATGGTGGAGGAGGAGGCAGAGGGCGGAGAGCAGGCTCCCGAGCATCAGGATATAGCAGACACATTTGTGTCGCAATATCTTGCTGAGCCCTCCTGCCCTGCTGCTACCAACCCCTTTGCCTACTGGGCCCAGAAAATGCAGGTGTGGCCCCCGCTTGCAAAGGTAGCATTGCGGTACTTCTCGAGTTCTCCCACAAGTGTATCGTCAGAGCGGGTATTTAGTGTGGCTGGTGACATCGTCAGCCCCCATCATTCCAAAATGGACCCAAAGACTGTGGAACAGTTGGTCTCTCTCAAGTCCAGCCTTCCCCTCCTTGGGTTCATGGAGGGCAATATGACATGGGGCCAGATGATGATTGATTGCCCAGCCCCTGGATATCGTCTCCTGTTATCTTCACTCCCCTGCACCTGTATCCATCCAGACAAGATGCAGGTAATTCCATCTGCATGCAAGTCGCTCAGTAATGGCAGTGACGGATCAGCAGCAGTGGCCCTTAGTTTGCGCTTAAACTGCAGCTTGGCGCCAATTTTTCCTAGTCCAACCACTCCACAAGGGAAAAGTAGTACAGAAGTACTACTTCCTTCCCCTTCAAATTCTTTTTTGCAGATTTATTATTCATCATCCTCCACTTTGGTGTCAACCAGCCACAGAGGATTTGGATTTTCTATTTCAACCCCTTCCACCAGGAAGGGCAATGAGGTTTTTGTTTTTAGCAGCTCTTTTAGGAGCTCTTAGGAGCCAATTTTGATTTGGGAAGGGAGAATTCGACTGCCTTACCGAGGTTCTTCTGTTGGAACCCTGGCAGATTCATCCGGGGTCCCCGCCATTGGGCGCACACACAGAGCCCCCCGCCTTCACCCTCTCACACTCCTCCTGCAAGGTTGGGGCGGTAACCCCAAGCCTCCCCTCAACCCCACCCTCCGACGCTCTGCCTTGATCCACCGTCCTGGGCCACAAGACATGTTTCTCCTGGTGTGAGGGTGGAATCTCTTCTACAATGCTGGGGTGGTGAAGCTGGGCAACCCCTAACCCACCACCACCACCCTCCTTCACCCTTTCACGCTCCTCCGTCATGCACCGTCCTCTTCACCGGGACTTCATGGAGTGCCCCAGTAGGGCCCATTCCCCCCTAGACCCTCCCCCCCCATACATAGTGCACCACACACTGGAATGGAGTGCCCAAGCAGGGCCCATTTCCCCCTACCCCCCTTCGTACATAGTGTGCCATGCCAGATACTGTGTATGTGCACAGTCCACACATTGAAGTGGAGTGCTCCAACAGAGTCCATTCCCCAACCCCCCTGTACATAGTGTGCTACACAGTGGAGTGCCACAGCAGGGCCCATTCCACCCTATTTCCCCACTTGTACACAACAGTGTCACACACACTCACCTCCCACTTTCATGCCAGGGCAGGGAAAGAGGATTCCCTCCTCCTCGTTCACCCCCTTCAGGCAGGAAGGATAAGGAGGAGGTCTTTTCAGTAGCTCCCTTAAGAGCTGCTCCTCCAGCCCATGCTGGCTCTAGCCCACCCCGACTCCCCCCATCCTGACACACACCCTTCTTATCCCTCATGTTACACCCCGACCCCCACCAAGAAGAGTTCCACCTGGAGGGAACGTGGAACCTCTTCTTGGAGGCGGGCCCCAGCACAGGACACCCCCACACCCCTTCTCCCTCACAAGGACCAAGTCTGCTCCTGCAGCCCATACAGGCTCCAGGCAAAACTGGGCCCGCCCCCACAACCTCACTCTTCCTTTCCCCCCTAAACCGCAGCCCGGCCCCCCTCAGCCATTTGATGGGTCAACAGAATGCAATATCCTCTAGGAGCTTCAAGACACAGTTTGACTTCACACTTCCGTGAGGCTGGACTTCTGTAGACCCACTGAAGTATGAAGTCTCTCTGTGTCTGGAGGCCGCAAGAACCACCCCAGCCATGAGACCTCAACAACGGCAACTGACCTCTACAGCAACAGAATGCAATGTCCTTCCCCACCACCACTGCACCTCCAGATGCAGTGGGACAGCAGGCTCCAGTGGTGTTCTGAAATATGAAGACTTCCACAGCCTGCAGTCCTTCTGCGTCTCTCTGAAGGCCTCCAGAACCCCAGCTGTGGGACCTCATCAACAGCAGCAATTGACCTCACCTGCAACAGACTGCAATATCCACCCCCCACCACTGCACCTCCAGACGCGGTGGGACTTCAGCCTACAGTGGGGTTGTAGAGGCCGTCCTACTGTGGTTTAATATCCCACTGTGTCTGGAGGTCGTCAGGACCCCAGCAATGAGCCCTCAACAACAGCAACTGTCTGACCTCTACAGCAAGAGAAAGCAATATCCCCACCACCACTTTGCCTCCAGACACAGTGGGATTTCAGGCTCCAGGGGGGTTCTGAAGTCTGCAGACTTCCACAGTGAAATGTTGTTCTAGCAACAACAGAATGCAATATCCAGCACAGCAACTTCACCTCCAGACACAGTTCTGTCCCCAAGCCTTAGTCATGTGCCAGAGCCCAACTGAAGTCTGAAGATGCATCGCATCTGGAGGGTACCTCCGGAACGACAGCTGTTGGACCTCAACCAACTGGGACTGACCTCTCTACCCACAGCAGCGTGGAATGCAACATCGCGACCCACCACTGCACCTCCAGACTCAGAAGGACTTCAGAATTCTGTGGTGTTCTATCTGCTTCCCACGGAAGTCATGAAGTCCCACTACGTCTTGAGGTCTCAGAACTCTAGCAGCAGTGGTACCTCAACTTTGAAGGGAGGTCAATAAGGGGGCAGAATTAAAAAATCTCTGTCTCAAATTCAAACAGCATACTAATTTTTCTTTTCCCCTCTAATTTCTCCAAGATCTTGTCAGATTCCACACATCGCATCACTCTCCCTGTGGACGGTGCAGGAAGTGGAAAAAGCCTGGCAGAAGAGAAACCTGCAGACAACAACAACGGAGTCCCCTTTCCACTGTTCCACACTGAAAACCCATCTTCCCCTTCCTCAACTCATGCACCAAAGAAAACCCTTTCCCTCCTATTTCTCCTCTGTCCTGTCCTTCTCTTCCCTTTCATCTCTTCTGATTCAGCTTGTTGCAAGCTAACTCAGTCCTCCCAGTTCTCCAAGCCAGAAGAAAGGCTCGTGTCCCAAAGCCTACACCTTTAGAAGACTACAGGTGGCCAAGGACGGCACGAAAATTGAGGATTCAAGGTTAAGGATAGAGGTAGGCAAAGTCAACATGATCTATTTTTTTCATTCTGGGTTAGAAAACCAATGGGGTCGGGTTGGGGAAGAGACATGAGACCCCAGAAGCAGGCACGGCTCCCCCCCCCAGGGTGTTTGGGGCATTGCCCCCCATGCGCCCTGGGGGACCACCACCGCACCACTCTGGCCAAAAAAAACAAAAAACCCACCACCACTTCTGACAGCCGCAGCAGCCTCTGACCAGCTTCAGAGGCTGCTGCGGCTGTCAGACTCTAGTCTATCTCCCTTCCGAGACCCACTCTCAGAGCTGCTCTGAGAATGGGTCCCAGAAGGGACAAAAAGGCTGAGCTCCTCAGTCCACAGCACGCCTAGGACGTGCTGTGGAGGGAGGGGCTAGCTGTTCCATTGCACCTAATGGGCACAATGGAGCTTCTCGCCTGGGTGCTTGTTACAAACGCCCAGGTGAGAAGCTTTGAGCCGGGCGGCTGAGGCAGGGAGCAGCGCGCATGCGTGCTGCTCCCTGCCTCAGCCG
>QEPC01005157.1:2730991-2781005 GCA_003113815.1 Sphenodon punctatus
GTGTGTGTGTCTTTGCTAAAACTGCTTGTAAGTGAGGTTTAAGGTTGTCTGCCTGCTTTTAAACCTGGCAGAGGAGGTGATTATAACCTGCCTAACCTAACTGAAATTGCTTGATTAAGTAATGTAATGTCCATCCAACATTAACCCTTGGAACTCCTTGCTGCTGGGTTATGCCGCCCACTGTTGCCCTGGCTCCGCCCACCATTGCCCGCCGGCCTTAGTGGCCCTCCAACCTCAACACCCACCAGCCACCCCTGCCCAGAAGGCTCTCTGTCCCCCCAGTATCCAGGCTTAACACCGCTACAAGGAGTTCCCAGGGTTAACTAATGACCCTCCCTCCAATGTTAACTCTGTGAACTACTTGCTGCTGGGTTAGGCCCTGCCTCAAGAGGGGCTGGAGAGCCTCTTACTGGGGTTCCATGCACTGCCTGTCCCCATGGTTGGGGTTATGATCAAATGGGGGGAGATATGGTTTATTCGGGGGGTCTCACTAAATTTGGAATTTACACTGTGTTTGTTGCGTTGGCATTGGAACTGTTGGCATTACCAGTATGTGGGGTGATTTGGGGGGATCCCAGGACACTGAGGCAAACAATAAGATTTTGAATTTACAGTTTTTGTTTTGGGCATTATTGGCTATATAGGGGGTCGTTTTTAGGGGTTGTAATGGATTTGGCATTGATTTTAAACACTGTTGGTAAAGTACGGTTGGAAATGTTGGCACTGGCAATACGTGGGTCATCTTGGGGATCCCAGGGAGTAGGACACACTAGGTTTTGAATCTAGTTGTTGGCATGTAATGTATGTTGTACTTGTTGATCATTTTGGGGGTCACACAGGATTTTGGATTGACAACAATGTGGGCATTGGCAATGTGAGGTATGGCATTGCAAGGGTATCCTCTGGCAGTTGACAGATCCATTGCTCTTGTTTGATTATGTCTTTCATGTGCTGTGAAAGATGTGTCAAATCTGGCAAACAAATGTAAAGTGGCACTGGCTGGTGGTGGCTCGCCAATGGCCACTGGCTGCTATGACTAGTAATACACTAGTCAGTCGTCAGTCACTTGAAAACTAAACTGATTGACTGACGTGCTACTATGCTAGTGTCCTCCCCTGGCAGTTGCTGTGATTTTATTTGATGACTTTGTTTGAGTTTATTTGTATTATGCTGTGGGGAAAAAACCCTATTTTTTAAAGAAAAAAAACGTAGTAGTGGGTGGCTGGGGCTACTGTAGTCTGGTTAAGGAAAGAAGTGAACCAGTCATTTGTTGTTTTATAAGAGACATGTCTTTTATTGCAGGTATTTTCAACTTTTTTCTCCCACTGATTTAAATGGGAAAACTTCCCCGTTGATTTTAATGGGAAAAAATCTGATACCGGTAATACCAGTAAATTCGATAATCTGAGAACTGGTATCCGATAAAGCCAGTAACCAATATTTTCCCGCAAGTCCCACCCCTACATATTACAATATTCCAGGGAAGGACACTATTTCCCTTACCCATAAAGGAAAGTATTCAGATGGCTAAAGAAAGGAGCAGCACCAGCAAAATAATCAATCCAACCATCAGCTGTTGGGTGGGTGGATCAGGGAAAGGGGGCCTAGGAAGAATTCACTCCCCCTTCCAAGGCCCCCCTCCACCTGATCAGCTGTTAGACAGAGGGGGAAGAGGACACAAGCTCTTCCCAGATTCTGCTCCCCTGCAATCAGCTGTTAGGCGGGGGGGGCGCCTCCTCCAGGCCCCGCCTCGTGGCAGGGCTGCACAGCTTGGTCACGTGGGAGGTGGGCCCTTTAACCCACTTTGGGTAGCCTTATCCCACTTCAGGCAACGTTACTATGCACTGCATCTCTGGCCTTTTTACCAAGGACATGTCGCATACTAGCAGCCAGCGCCACCATGGGGTGAACATCTGGTGGGCACTGGGCATCTGAGCCACTGCATCATGTGGTAATGTTGCCTAAAGTGGGAAAAGGCTCCCAAAGTGGGATAACGTTTCATGTGGCTACACCCGTTGAGGCACAGGTTCCCAAACTATGGGTCATGACCCCAAGTAGAGTCTCAATCCTGATTGATATTTGCTCTTCTTTGCAGGTCTTTGTTACTGTCAGGGGTTACTGGATTATATTTAAGTCTCCAAATGAGGTCTCACAAGCAAAAGGGTTAGAAACCACTGCTTTAAAGGAATGAAACTAAAACTTTCAAATATGCCCATTTTCATTTCTAAATATGTATATATACTATATCAAAAAGTACATATGAAGATTGCACAACAGATCTTTTCGACATTTCACTAACTAACCATGAAAGGCAAAATGAGATTGCCATATTATAATAATAGTAATAATCTTTTTTTATATATAGCGCTCCCCTACCATAGCATTCAAGAGTGCTTACATTCAACAATTTAACACAACTTTTAATCCTCAGAACAACCCTGTGAGGTAGGTTAGGCTGAGAGAATAATGCAACTGACCCAAGGTCACCCAGTGAGTTTCTGGCTAAGGTAAGATTAGAACCAAGGTCCCTTCTTACCACCCGGTCCAAGCTCTGCACACATAGCCATTACACCACACTGGCTCTCTTATTATCATCATCATCATCATCATCAGACTGTAAACCTTCTGAAGTAGTTAAAAAATATTATATTATACTAGACTATATATCTGACTAGACTACATGCTGATAACAGTGCTTTACTTCATAATCAATGAGACTATGAATGTAAGGAGTACTTAAAACATAAATAAGGATGGCACAACTTTAGTAAACAAATTTGGACCTCTTGCTAGACCAACCTGCTTGGCACAAAGTTTTCTTCCACAGTTTTTTCTAATAATGTATAGAACTTTTTAAATGGAGTAATGCAATTTTTATGATAACTCAAATTAAAATTTTACCAGGGCAGTATAATTTAACACTCATTATATATGTAATCAAAATTAGAATATTACTTTTTCTTGTAAGTCTAACTTTCTTTGTTATACTCACTGTAACTGGAAAATTAGTAAATGCGATGATTTAGACGTTTCTTTGCCCTACACGATAATGTCTACAAAGACTTACACACATACTTAAGTTAATATACATTTAATAGTCCCACATATATCATATGCATGAAGCTAATTCAGGATTAAGGTCTCAGATGTAATCAGAAACGGGAATTGGTCACCTACCTCGGTGAATTCTTTTCTCTCCTGCGCTCTGGATACTCCTCCGTTCGGATAGCTCTTCCCCTTGACCTCCAGGAGGCAGTACTCAAACTTCCTTTTGCGCATGCATGCTGCGCTAAGCCCTTCTCCTTCAGTCAGTTCCATAGCGGAGAACCGACTATCTTTGATCGGATACCAGCATGAAAAATACATGTAACTAATAAAAATAATGAGAACTCGAGCATTGAACAAGAATACCCAGGGACTCCTCCCCGATAGGTCCTAACCGTACCAATTCTTCAAGACAAAGATGAAGGTATCTAATGTGTCCTAATTGCTCTAGGTTATAAGAACCACTCCCCATTCCTTGTGCTGATTGGTAGGGAGGGTCGGAGGAGTATCCGAAGCGCAGGAGAGAAAAGAATTCACTGAGGTAGGTGACCAATTCTCTTTTCTCCTCCTGCCTCCGGATACTCCTCCATTCAGGATATACCCGAGCAATAGACCTCTAAAGGTAGGAACAAAAAGCGCCGGGATTATCCAGCACTGCCTGAAGCACCCTCCTACCAAAAGCTGTCTCAGCTGATTGGTAAACATCTATCTTGTAATGTTTGAAGAACGTATGTATGGACGACCAAGTGGCTGCCCTACATATTTCCTCATATGAGGCCCGAGCCTTAAAGGCATAAGAGGTGGCCGAGCCTCTCACAGAATGGGCCCAGATTTGTGGAGGAGGGACCATTCCCTTTGCCCTATAAGCTTCGATCATACATTGTTTTACCCATTTTGCAATTATAGTTTTCGAAGCCTTTCAATCCTTGTACCCAGGTCTAATATTAATAAATAAGGCTGTAGATTTCCTGAACCCCTGGGTCCTAGTCAGATAAGTTTTCAGTGCTCTGCGCACATCCAAATTATGCCAAATTTTTTCTTTGGGGTGTACCGGCTTAGGGCAGAATGGGGGCAAGGCCAGGTTCTGAGATTTGTGGAAAAGCAAGTTCACCTTGGGAACGAAAGCCGGATCTAATCTCAAGGTGACTGATTGTTTCTGAAAGGAACAAAAGTTTTCTTCCAACGCTAGAGCTCCAAGCTCCAATATCCTTCTGGCCGAGGTTATGGCTATTAAGAAGGCAACTTTAATGGAAAGCATATAAAGGGAGATATGTTTAAGGGATTCAAAAGGGGCTTTCGTGAGGGCATCTAGCACTAGATTTAAATTCCACGATGGATATCTATGAACTACTGGGGGTGAAATCACTTTGGCCGCTCTTATGAACTGCCTCGCATGCCTATGAGCGGAAACAGGTCTGTTGAATAGCGCCCTTAAGACGGAGTCAAGAGCCACTGCCTGTCTAGCCAGAGTGTTTGGTTTTAGACCCTTATCCAACACAGCCTGGAGAAACTCCAGAACCTCAGGAACCCGTGCCCTACACGGGTCCTGCACTTTTGTCCTTGACCAATTTGTGAATGCTTGCCATGTGGATCTATAAGCCCTCCTAGTGGCTGGTCTTCTAGACAGTAGGAGGGTAGTGAGGACGGCCTCCGAGTATCCTCTTTTCTTTAGAGCTGGGCATTCAACTTCCATGCTGTCAGCTTCAAGATTTGTACATTGTCGTGTATTAACGGACCCTGTCTGAGAACAGTAGGGTGGGTCAGTAAGATTATATGGGGTAGTTGGCTTAACTCTATCAGGTCTGAGAACCATGGTCTTCTGGGCCACCATGGAGTTATTACTATCACTTGGGCTCTCTCTTTGTGTATCTTTGCTATTGTTCTCATTATTAGTGGAAAGGGCAGGAAGGCGTAGAGAAGATCTTGTGGCCAAGGCTGGTTCACTGCATCCACTGCCCCCTTGGATGGAGTTTTGGTCATGAACAGCAGGATCTGGGTGTTTTCCTGCAAAGCGAATAGATCCATTAAGGGACGGCCGAAATGGTGGGTGATTTCCCTGAAGACCTCCTTGTTGAGAGACCATTCGTGAGGGTCTACCGTGCGTCTGCTGAGCCAGTCCGCCTGTGAGTTGTTCAGGCCCCTGGTATGCAATGCTTTCAGTGACAACAGGTGTGATTGCGTCCATATAAACAGCTTGACCGCTTCCCGATGCAAGCTGGGAGATCTCGGACCTCCCTGATGGTTTATATATGCCCTCACGGTGGTGTTGTCCATGTATACTAGAATGTGACGATTCTGCAATGACAGTGTCAGTTGTATCAGGGCAAGTCGAATTGCCTTCAGCTCCAAGAAGTTTATGCTTCTGTCTGAGTACCTCTTGCTCCAGAGGCCCTGCACGGACAATGGTCCCGAGTGAGCCCCCCATCCTCATAAGTTAGCATCTGTCATGACTATCGTCCTGCTGGGTTTCAACAACGGGGTTCCCCTTTCAAACGTTGCTGGTCTTAACCACCAGAACATTGAGGGTCCGAGATCTGGTGGGATGTTTACCCATGGATTGAGACCAAGAGTCAGTTCTTGCTGCATAGGACACAGCAGCTGTTATAAGTTTCTGAGATGGAAATGACCCCGTTGCACCTGCTGAGTGCAGGATATGAGCAACCCCAGAAGCTGTGCTAAACTCTTTAGTCTCATGTGCCTTTTTACCTGCAATATCTGGATCAGTCTGCGAATCTTTTGCTGGGGAATAAACGCGATGTCTAAGGCAGTATCTAGAACCACTCCCAGATGTTCTAGCCTGCGAGTGGGTATCAAGAAGCTCTTTTACCAGTTGATGAGAAAGCCGTGATGGGTTAGATACTGAATTACCCTGTCCCTGTCTACTAGGGTCTTGGCTTCTGTCTGGGCTCTGACCAGGATGTTGTCTAGATAGGGATATATGTGAATCCCCTCCCTGCCAAGATTGACTATGATGGGGATTAATAGCTTCGTAAAGGTCCGTGGAGCTGATGACAGGCCAAAGGGTAGAGCCCGGAATTGCCAGTGCGTCTCTTGGTAACAGAACCTGAGCCATCTCCTGTGGGCCGGTGAAATCAGTACATGTAGATAAGCCTCCCCCAGATCCAGAGAAACCATCCAATCTCCTTGCCTTAGACTCTGGGATATGGACCTGACTGTCTCCATTTTGAACTTTTGCCTTTTCACTGATTTGTTGAGTGACTTTAAATCTAGTACCGCCCTCCAATCTCCTGATTTTTTTGCAACCAGAAATAAAATTGAGTAGAAGCCAAGGCCGATTTCCTCCTTTGGGACCCTTTCTATTGCTAGGATGGAATGCAGCCTTAGTATTTCAGAGAGCATTGCCTGATGTTTTATAGGGTTGTTGGAAGATGGTGAGACCAAGAACCTTTCTCTGGGGCATCGGGTGAGTTCTATTGAATAGCCTTGTCTGACGATGGATAGGACCCACTCGTCCAAGATGGAATTTTCCCAGGCTCCTGAGAAATCCATAAGCCTGCCCCCCACCCTTATGTCCTCCAGACAGTCATGCGTCCTGCTTGGGCTGACCTGAGGCAGGACCCTTAGGCTTTTGTCTATCAAATTTGTTATGTCTTTGCCCGCTGGGGCGAAAGGAAAAACTCTGAGTGGGATCTCTGCTATGCTGGGGTTGAAATTTTCTGTGTGCCCCTGAGTTACCCCCAAATTTGAAAGTCGGTCCGCGAAAGGACCTCCTCTTAGTGCCGAATTGTTGGGAGGGTTTTTGTTTTGGCCTTGTCAGTAGCATCAGCAAGAACTTTATCCAAGGATGTACTGAACAATTTAAAGCCCTTATAAGGGCCTGATACCAACAGATTTTTTATTATGGTATCGCCCTGCCATGATCTCACCCAAATCCTTCTTCTGGCCGATGTGCAACTTGCCACTGAGCGTGCCGACCATGCCATAGCATCCATGGTGGAGTCCGCCAGTAGGGAAGTAGCCAAGAGAATGCGAGAAGTAAGCACCTGATACTTCTTCTCTGATAAACTCTGGGTCCTGGACCTCCTGGAACCAGGACAGTAGAGCCCGGGCTACATAGGATGAGAGAATGTTAATTCTTAGGGTAGAAGCTGAGGAGTCTAAGACCCTCCTGAGGGTTGCATCCACAGCTCTATCAGTTGGATCCCTGGGGAAACAATCCCCTTCTGTGGGAAAGTAGCTAGTGAGGCTGCGGAGGCATCCACTTTTGGATTTTTAAAAAGTGGTTCCTTTTTTTCCTAGAAAACGAGTTTAAGGCATCTTGAGTTCTATTCATCCTATAGGATTTGTTGGGGAATTTCCACTCCTCAAGAACTAACCTCTCGAAGGCTTTATCTAGAGGGACTCCATGGTCCTTGCCAAGTATACTGAGAATGTATTCCCTTTCATTCTCTTCCTAAGCATCAGAGGAGTCCCCTTTTGTGGGTTTCTCCTGTAACCACGGGGTTTTCACATTTGGCCTAATAGCTCATCTCTGTATTGGAGTGGGAATTGTCTCTCCTTATCCTTGGGGTCAGTCTGCAAGGTCATATACTCCCCCCTCCTTGGTCTCAGATTTCTCCCTTTGGCTATCATATTCAGACTAGAAGCCACACTATGCTGAGACTGAGCCCTGTAACACTTGGGGATTTCCTCCGTGGAGCTTTCCCCAGAGGAACGAGGGGAGGCTAAAAGGCAGGCTGTAGCGCCACCTGCTGGGCCTTTGGGTTTTCCTGCCCTTTTAGCAACTGCTTTCTGAGGTGCTTTGCTTTTAGATTTGGCGGGAACCTTCTTTCTCTTCCCCTTGGCTTGTAATTCACAAAGCCTATCTAGGGACTCCAAAATTTTTCCCATAGAAGTAGCCAGAGATGACATAGAGGCATCTTGCTGGTAAGGAACTTGCGTGTCCTGGGATGTAGATTCCTCCGGAGCCAGGCTCTCCATTCTGCTCTGCGCTTCTCCAAAAGGAGGAAGCAAGCGAAGGCTGCTCGTTCTGGGGATTTCTGGCTCGAGCTGACTGGCGTAGCAGCGGGAATCAGTTCTGTGACTTGGGGGGGGGGGAAGCCGGCTAAGACTGGAGACCGGCCTCAGTCGGGAGCTCCTTCCCTGCTCGGCTCCCCAGCTCCCAGGCACCTTGAAAGGGAGCTGGCCTGGGCTTCATCGCTCTTCCCAAGAACGGGACTGGGAAAGCCTTGCCCCGCGGCCCCGCCTGAGAAGCAAACATGCTTTCTCCTCCACTCTGAGCCTTCGGCTTCACCCTCAGACTTTTTTAGAGCAGGAAAATTGATCAGACGCCTGAAAGAACTCGCGCCCCTGACAGAGTGCTGAAGAAAAAACTCCTGTCGGTCCGAGGCAGATTACAGACTGAAGGAGAAAGGGGTAGCTCAGTGCGCATGCACAAAAGAAAGTTTGAGGGCTGCCTCCTGGAGGTCAAGGGAAAGAGCTACCCGAACGGAGGAGTATCCAGAGGCAGAAGAAAGAAAGATATGTTATTTCTATATGTATTTTTTCTACATTGGCAAAATAATATATAGCTGAAAAAAGCAAGCTCATACACTATTCAACATATTTATAGGTTATCCTTTACAAAAAGGTACCTACCCAGTTGAGAATTTTGATTTGACTACACCCCCTTCACCTGAGGAGGCTACCCTGTATTGGATATGGACACTGCAAATGTTGTTTATTTGCTTTAGTCCTACTGTCTGACTTATGACAACAGAGGAAATCCTCTCAAAGGCAGACTGAGGTATAATTTGCAGTACCTTGGTTTGTTGAAGTGGTTGAAGAGATAGTTGTCCTTGTAGAACTGAATGTTGGCTGTTTAATAAAGACTGTCTCAATGCTGGTAAACTTTTCTAAAATGAAAAAAAATATAAATTTATAAGACCATTGTAAAAATGCATAAAATACAGTGGAAAAATAAATCAAAAATATATATACATTTTAACACAATCCATATTTTTATAGGAGAATGGAAAATCTAGTCTGTAATTCATAATCAACAATTTATTATGAAGTTGGACATTAGTCATTTAATCTTGACTTTCCTACCATAAATGTGAATGGGAAGAATGCTCAACCAGTATAGGCCTTCAACAGCACAACTGGATGTTTATGATCATAACAACAATTGTCTGGATCTTGGGTCTAGGTCTTGCATGTAGCCTCAGAGACCAAGCGCATTGGGAGAGAGCAGAGAAGGACAAGAACAAGTTCCATTCCCTCTAGCAGGAGTAAGATGCATCCTCATAATAAGCTGCTGTATATTAGAGTCCTCCATCCAACACATGCACAAAACAAGAAGATTTCATTTTGGAGAACTGGAGCAATAGCAGAATACGGATTTGTGTGGCCTGATTGGTATTCTGATTTGATCAGAGAACTGTGCCAATGTGTGCTTCACATTCAAATTGGTTTATCCAATATAGTTATCAGAAAGTGCACTGCTCTTGTGAGGCAGTGTTACGTAGTGGTTAAGGTGCTGGATTTGGACCTGAGACACCAAAGCCAACACCATGCACTTACCACATCTTGGGCAGCCTTATCCCACTCTAGACAGGCTTATCACGCAATGAAGTGCATCATGTGCCTGGTGCCTGCAAGATGTTTCCCCCGCCGCTGGGTGAGGCAGGCAGCTGGCTGCTATGTGCTGCATCCTTGGAAAAAGTCCGAGGACAGAGCATGTAGCAGCCTTATCCAAAACGGGGTAAGGCTTTCCAAGGTGCGATAGCCCATGTGTCCAGGCCCTGTCTGCCCTGCCATGCGGGAAAGTCCACCGCAGGGTTCTGAGTGGTGGGCACTATCACCAACCCCTGCAGCCACGTTTTGGCCAGGAGCAGGATAGTGGTCAGGCTAGGGGACGGAAGCAAGGCATGGCCAGTGCCTCAGTGTGCCCCAGCCTTGGCAGGAGATCAGACAGCGGCCGGCCGGCCTGCCCACCCAGCTGCCCCATGGGGGACCAACTGTCTGCCCAGCTCCCTGCTTGGGCCCCGTAGTGTGGTGGGCTGTGTTTGCCCACCACGGGGCTGCACAGGGATTGGGCCCTCCACAGTTTGTGTGGCTATTATTATTATTATTATAAGCATCTATATATAGCACCAGAAATGTACCTGGTGCTTTACAGAGAATAAAATAGACTCGGCCCCTGCCCGAGAGCTTACAATCTAAAGACAGAGGGAGGGGAGACAGGGAAGGGGGAACAGAGGGAGAGACAAAGGATGCGACATTCACAAGGATGCGAGAACTCAGGTACATGTTCTTGGCTTGGTTACAGTAAATAGGAGTTTGCAGATAATAAGTAGGGGATAATCCTGGGTGGGGGTGATAAGCAGGAGTTAGGAAGGGCGGAGTGGAAGAGGTGGGTTTTGAGGAGGGACTTGAAGGTGTGGAGGGTGGGGGCAAGGCAGACGAGGGAAGGGAGGGAGTTCCAGGCGTGCGGAGCAGCAAGGAAGAAGGGACGAAGGCGGGTGGAGGAGCAGGGGAGGTGTGGAAGGGTGAAGGAGAGGATGGAAGAGGAGCTGAGTGCTCGAACAGGGGTTCGGAGGGAGATCAGAGCAGAGAGGTAGGGGGGAGCAAGGTTATGAAGGGCTTTGTAGGTGAAGACGAGGAGCTTGTTTAGAATACGCTCAGGAAGGGGAAGCCAGCGGAGGGAGGAGAGGAGAGGCTGCACCCTAAGGGTGAAGCCATAGGGAATGTTAACCCACTTTGGGCAGTGTTATCCCACGATGCAGTTAATTTTATGGCCAACAGCCACTAGATGTTCACCCCACCCCAGGTTGGGCAGCCAGCTGACACGCGATGTGTCCGCCAGAGAAGGCTAGCGATGCAATGCATAGTAATGTTGTCCCCAAGTGGGATTACGCTGCCCAAGTGGTTTGACAGGCCACCTCTTGCATGTCCAGTCCCTGTGCTGCCCTGCCACAAGGCAGGGTCTGAGAATCAGACCCGGATCAGTGTATGCACTCTCCCAACCTGCCCAACAGCTGATGGGGGGAGAAGGATCCTGGAGGAGCATGCGTGCTATTTCTACCTGCCCGACAGCTGATCAGGGGCAGGACACCCTGAGGAAGCACATACACTCCTGCAGGGCCCCCCTCCCTATAACAGCTGTTGGGTGGGTGGAAGGAACACGCATACGCTCCTGGCTTAGCCATGAACACGCCTTGGGTAAGTCACTGTGTCTCAGCCTCAGTTCCCCATCTATAAAATGGGAATAATCTATATCTCTCTGTCTTTCCCTATGTTCCCCTCCATCATGTATCCCCCTTCTTTGTCCATCCTAGATTTAAGCCCCTCAAGGCAGGGACTTTTCTCTAACAGCTGTTTAGCACCAGACACAATGCTGACGATACATAAGTAAATAAGAATATACGTCTTTTAACTGTTTTAAATGGTGTCTACATTGTTCTAGACAAAGTTGAGTATTCAGGACCCGATCCAAGATGTAAACACCTGTGGATCACAACTACACTTGCACGTGCACACAATGTATGCAAGCAGCGTGTCCCTACGCAAGTCCCCCACCTCTTGACCGCACTGCCACTGCAGCAGCCACTTCAGTCTTGCCTCTCCCTCTCCCAGGTGGCAGAGTGGTCAGGAGAAAGCAACTTTCCTGGGGGCATCCTGCGCATGCACATTGTGTGCAAAATGCAAGTGTAGTTTTGGTCCATGAACACAATGCACATGTGGACCTTGGATCAGGTCCTTAGTGCATGTGAAGCATATACTTAAAATACCCTAAAAAAAAGTAAGTTTAAATATTTTTAAAATCCTAAGTATTAGAGTATGTTGTGCAGCTTAACATTTAAACAATATTTATTTTCACCTTAAGGAAAGGTATGAGGTATGGCTGAGGAGATGATTTCAATTCTGACTGAAGCCGACCTGTAAATTCTTCTGACTCAATCTTTGCATCCTGGGGAGGCAAAAAATTTAGGAATTTTGGAGGCTTCCCCCTCAAATAATGAAAACACACTAGGAACAGACTGACATTGTGGAAATGTTTATATAGTCAAGTAGAGATGCTACATATCAATGGGACTTCTAAAGTGCAAAATCCTTCAGCTCATCTACAGCTATAAAATTCTTCTATCAAGAACTAATTTAAGATGCATTGTTCCTCTCAGAACTCAGGAATCTGTGACCTTTATGTATGTAACTCCCTTAGGGATGCACACTTTAAAAGACACAACTGGATCTCTCAAACACGCAAATCCTTTTTCAGGACTTCCATTCTTGTTGATAACCTCCAGACAACAACTTCTCTAAAAAATACTAATCCAATAAAACAATGCCAGGTTTGGCAAAACTCTTATGAAGACTTACACCAAATTTGCTTACTCATCCCTTATCTTTAGAGTATGATAATGAGAAAAAAGATTATTTTACTTGAAAAAAGATACCCAGATAAGGACCCAAATTTAAAATATAAGGGGGAAATATACTACTTTAATTAACAACAACCAGGGAGCTCTTGATGCAAAATATATTTAATTTTAAATTCTATACGGTTCTAAAATATAATTTATATACGTTTTATATACTCATCTACCCTAGTCTTGACACACCCTGTGACTGACATAGCATAAAAGACCGGAAGATTTTATTTATTTTTTTCCTTTTGTTTGTTTTTGACTTAATGGTAATAATACATAAAAACTTAATTTTCTCAAGCTCAACCTAATTTTTACTGGAGCTGAAAATTTCTGATCTGAAGGCCACTGAATAGTTTGTTTGACATCATATATGTGAAGGAACTTTGGATCTTCCAAATAAACATGTTTAAAACATGCATTTCTTGATGGCCCCACTGTAAAAGCCCTCCAGGTCCAGGTTCCTGAGAGATAAAGTATTTCTTCTCAAAAGGTATTTTGGTGTACAGAAGTACAGATGCTTGATTGTTTGTGAAAACCTTTAGTAAAGTCTGTTTGCACCTGTGTACCTGCAGTATATGCTGAAAATGTTCGCAGTTGGTAGCTATAGTGAGCTAAATTTTCTATGGAACCAATCAGAAAGATTCCACCAACTGGACACACTAATTTTGTTCACATCATGTTTATTTCACCCAAATTTAAGTTTTTTGACTCCTACATTGTGTCTATTTAATTTAGGTCTGATTTCACAAACTGTTTTTTACACAGACAATTCCACCCTAATACAAAGCCCAAATAACTTCAATGGAACTCTGCACTGATGTGAGTATCCACAACTTTCAGGATCAGATTTTCAGTCAACTGTTATTCAACTAAATTTTACAAACTATTAATCACAAGTTTATTGTTCACAATGCATGTTAAGCAATCTGATAAAATCAGCATGGGTCAACTAACCAGGAAAATGTGAAATTTCCATCAACACAGAAATATCTGTATTTGTGTATTTTTAGGTGATACTTTCACCTGTTTAATTTTATTGTACTATAAAAAACAAGGAAGAAATAGATAATCTAACTCCCACCAACCAAAAACTATAATTATCCCAATTATTGATATCTGATTAATTACCAGCAAATCCTGAACCAGTGCTTTCACATTACGTGATGTTTCTGGAGAAGGAGAATTATGAGATGCAAGTTTTATAAGAGTAGCTAAAAAGTTTTTGCATTTCTTCACATTTTCTTGCATTTCCTGAAGAAGAAAAAAAAAAAATCAGACAAATATAATGTTCTGACTTTGTTCACTTCTGAGAGAAATACAACTAAACACAGAGATAGCTAAAAATTATTTTATCCAAACAAAAGCAAAATATATCAGGAGCATTTTCAGTTATTCATATTGGTACTATAGCAGAAGTGAGAAACGTTTTCCTTCCCAAAGGCTACTCTGAAAATTAGTACAGGCTCCAAGGGCAGCACTGAAGGTGGGGGTGTGGTGACTAGGGGGTGCACTCAGGAAGAGAAGGGTCTACTCCATGGATGTACGCCTGTGTGAATCCCTCATCATGTTGGGGAATTGGATAAAGGTGGGTTGATTGAAGCTGAATCCAGACAAGACCGAAGTGATGATAGTTGGGACCCCTGTCACTGACAGGGTCCAACCCCCTCTAGTTATCAAGGCTCACAGCCTTGGAGTGCTTCTGGATCCTTCACTGAGCCTGGAACATCAGGTTACAGCAGTGGCCAGAAGCACTTTTCACCAACTCCATCTGGTAAGGCAGCTGTGGTCCTTTCTTTCTAACTCAGATCTGGCCACCATTATGCATGCCTTCATTACCTCAAGGCTAGATTACTGCAATACACTCTACATGGGGATGCCCTTGATGACTTTTCAGAAACTGCAGCTGGTGCAGAATGCAGTGGCCTGGCTTCTTTCATGGGGACATTACATCCTGCTTTACATTCTGCACTGGTTCCCGATAGCTTTCTGGGCATAATTCAAAGTGCTGGGTTTGACCTTTAAAGCCCTATACGACTTCAAAGGCCCACATATCTGAAAGACTGTTTTATTTAGTAGTATTAGCAGCAGCAGCATTTTGATAGGCTGGTTGGGGTTCATGAAACTGTAGTTCCATATGATAAATTCTCACATTTCAGCAATGACATCACAGTGTTAACATCTACTGGATGGCAATTAATGAATTCATAGGGTGAAAACAGACATGCACCTTAACTCCGCTTTAACACCGATTTAACATTTTTTCTGCATGTTGCAGGGCACCAATACAGCCCTGCAACATGCATAAGAAACGTGAAAGCGGTGTTAAAGTGAAGTTACGTGCATGTTTGTTTTCACCCATAGTTTCTTTTTCCTCTTAACACTGCTGAAAGTTTAACACGTTTGAGTATAATAGACAAACCAAATACAAATAAATCAATTTCAAGGTTATTTTGTATCAATCTTAATATAGTCAAATCCTATTTCAGCATGAATCTTAAACTTTCCAATTTTCTGCAATTATGGGGGCAGGACTATAGAGCAGATAAGCTCAACCTGTGCTAAATGTCTGAGGCAGCAGCATGTGACAATGGCAGCAGCATGTGACAGTACTTAAGCCTGCAACTCTAATTGAAGATGCATTTGTTCTAAACACAGAAGTAACTCCTTACCCTGCCCAACACATGTGAGCAGTGTGCCAAAAGTTGGGCAAATGGTCTGAAGCTGGCTGGCACTCAAAAGCAGACTTTCCATCTGGTTGGAATAAGCTCAGAATTTGAGAGGTCATTTTAAGGAACGTATAACTTAGGCTGTTTGGATGTCAGGTCAGAGAAATCCAGCTCTGACACTAACACGAGTTGTATTTAACATTAAATTAGAATGTGTGCATGCCCTCAATTTAACATTTAAAAAAAACTCACTGTGAAATTTGAACGTTTACAGGCTCAAATTAAATTCCCATGCCATCTTAGTCTGCCCCCACTGCGGCAGCTGGTCGAGTTCCTCTCCTCCCTCCAGCACAATGAAATTATGAGGAGGGGTAGTTTTCCCCTGCGATCCTTGCTTGGGGGGTAGGGGGAGAGAGATCGAGGGATGGGGAGAAAGGGGCTTGCATTGGGGGGAGGGGGAAGATCACAGTGGAAAGTGAGAAGCGTGCATCTCAGGAGGCAGCATTCCTGGGCAACGCTCAGAGGAACCACAAGCTGCAGCCACCTGCCTCTTGCCAATGGGTCAGTGGGGGCGGGACAGGAGGCGTCAGAGCATGCAGCTACCTTCTCCTTCTCCCCACTGAGGTAGAAACATGAGAGCAGCAGCAGCAGAACGAGGGTAATGAAATTACCCAGTAGATTGGGTAATGTGAGCATGGATCAGTTAAATACAATAACGGAACCATCATGATCACATTACCATGGCTGGGAAATCAAAACGCCGCAATAAACTAACATGGGCGTACAGCTCAATGGGAACCCCCCGTTATTGCTGATTTCACGTTAGTTTTAATCTAACACCAAATCAGCACATATGCAAACAGCCATATACACTGATCAGAAACCGGTGTGGACAAACTGTTCTCCCTAACGTTGAACATATATGAATATCATACACATCACTAAGAAACCATGCATCCTACATTATTTTTTAACTAATTAGTATTTCAGTCAGTTCTCCCCGTTCGAAGCAGAACATGAAGCAAGGACCAGATTCTTTCTTTTTTCCCAACCCAAAAACATTGCCTGGGTCTCACTCCATGTTATGCCCAATTGGCTGAGATCTTTGCCCACCATGTCATGCCATCTAAGAGGTGGATGTCAGAGTTCTCTTTTCCTAGGTGGTTTCCATATCATGGTCTGAGATCATTTAGCACTTCATGATTTAAAAACTTACCTGTGAGACTACCGTAGTCCCTGGCAGAGGAGAGTTAGGTATGACCTGGGGTTGCATTGGCCCTTGAGCTGTTGTGTGGGATGGAAGTGGCAAGCGAGACTGGCTTTGTGGTTGCACTGGGGTTTGAGTTTGTCCTCCAGTCATTACCGTTAGTTGCTGAGAAGCTGGTGTTCCAGTTCCTACTGTTGTTTTAAATACGCTCTGAGCACTTGTGGTTGATACCGATACCTTTTAGAAAATCATATTTGCATATTATTAAATAACCAGACAACTGCCTCTTTGAACTCCTTTAGTCAACAATAAACTTGCTAAGAAGTCTAAGAAATACAATTTCACATAAGCTTCTACTATCTGCATGCCATCACACAATTGTTTATTACAACAGAAAAGTTCAAGAAATCTCTCTTACAGCTGAAAGCTTTGGGCTAGGTTGTGTAATTCTTACACTGAATAGTTATTTAATCCTGAGTAGTTCTACTATTTACAATCTGAAATACCAAATGACACAAAGAACAACTACATTTAATTAACCAATATTAGAGAACATGAGCAGCAAATTTACTACTAATGTTGGTAAATAAAACTTCACTGCTAGTGAATTTGGCTATTTCTGAATTCTAAAAATAAACTTCTAGATAAAACATTAATATTTTAAAATATCATCTTGCATTAGTTGATAATTTATTAACAATGGGTGCAATCTTTACTCACTCAGGTATGCAAGTGAACTGTATGCATGTAAACTGCACAGCAAAATGCTGTGCTAGACCTACGTGAGTGTCAAATGCTCATTCATATTTTGAGCCCGTAGCTTGGGCTTCATCTTCGACTCGCACCTTACCTTCAAACCCTACATTGACTCCATTGCCAAATCCTGCCATTTCTCCCTCCACAACATTGCTAACTTCCACCCTTTTCTGTCTGTCTTGTCTGCCAAAACTCTCCTTCATGCCCTAGTCATCTCATGCCTCGACTATTGTAACCTCCTCCCTGCTGGCCTTCCCCGCTCTCACCTTTCTTCCCTCATCTCTGTTCAAAACTCTGCTGCCAGGATCATCCACATAGCCCATCACTTTGACCACGTGCAGCCCCTCCTCACCTCATTTCACTGGCTCCCTCTTCCTGAGCATATTCTGTACAAGCTCCTGATCTTCACTTACAAAGCCCTTCAAACCTCGCTCCCCCCTACCTCTCTGCCCTGATCTCCCTCTGAACCCGTTTGAGCACTCCGCTTCTTTTTTATCCTCTCTCACCCTCCCACGCCTCCCCTGCTCCCCCAACTGCTTTTGTCCCTTCTCCCTTGCTGCCCCGCACGCCTGGAACTCCCTCCCTGCCCTCGTCCACCTTGCCCTCACCCTCCACACCTTCAAGTCCCTCCTCAAAACCCACCTCTTCCGCTCTGCCCTTCCTAACTCCTGCTAATTATCCACACAGGATTACCCTCCACCTGTTATCTGTATAGTCCCAATTTACTGTAACCAAGCCAAGAACAAGAACATGTACCTGAGCTCTCGCATCCTCATGAATGTCGCATCCCTTGTCTCTCCCTGTTTCCCCTTCCCTGTCTCCCCTCCCCATCTTTACATTGTAAGCTCTCAGGCAGGGACCGTGTCTATCTTGTTTTTTGTAAGGCGCCAGGTACATCGCTGGCGCTATATAAATAATAATGTCAGTTCATCTTCCAGAAGCAATGTATGGCATTTTTTATTTGGCCAGTCACTGGGCAGATGGGGATAGGTGTTTGGGAGGTTTGAGATAAGGGGTTTTAAACTTGTTTTATTTTTGTCTATTTATGATTTTGTGTGGTGTTACCATCCTTGAGCCCTCAGGATAGGGAAGGATAATAAATTTAAACAAACAAACAAACCATGGTCACTGGGCTGCTGTCTGTAATGTGAGAGTGTGGAATGAACTTCTGTACCTATACTTACAAGTCATCAGACCACAATGAAGTGTTGACCATGCACAGGTGCTGTGCTGGACTCTTGGGATGACACTATGCATTAGTGAAAATGGGTGATAGGCAATGATGCCTCTAGCTTTGCCATCTAGCACAACACTTCAGCTTGCAACTCACGCATGTTCAACCTCGTTGTACACCTGGACAAAAGAGGATTATGCCCTTTAACATTAAAACTAACACAGAAAGGCTTAAATTTCTGAGCTGCTGTATTATCGTTCTTTCAACTTGTGCAGTTTCTTTAAATACTTACTGTGGTGCGTGAGAGAGTGGAGCCAGCCTGCAAAGTCACAGCAGATGTAGCACTAACTGGGGTAGCAGTTGACTGAGCAACTTTGGGTTGCACTGGAAGTCCTAGGCGGACAGTGGAAGTGGCTACAGAAGATGGTTGCTATTATAGGTTTTTTTTTAAAAGAAGAAAAAATAAAGAGAATGAATACTAACTATTTGCACACACCTCAAGTAACTTAATAAAGCAAACACAATATTATTTTACTACAGAATTGAAATGAGAAGGAACAGTTAAGGAAAACCTTTGCAAATATAAGAAAAACAGTTATGCTTACAAAATGAATATATTGTATTTCTCTAGAGTCAACACAGATATAATCAATTTATTACACCTACATGTGGAAAATATTCAGTTATATCCTCTTCACACTCACTCTAGAGAATTTGTGACACAACATATGCACTGTTTCTCTCTGAAAAGGTGTTTCTTCTCCTGAAAAGGCAAATTATTATTTCCTGCCAGAAAGGAGCCGGCGATCCTTCCTAATTGAGCACTTCTTAGCCATTTATTTATTTTTATTTTGCTACTCTAAACCTCAGCCAAGACCTGGTATCGTCATTAATCTCAAATAATTCTTCAGCAGCATAGGATGTTGACAAAAGGCAATGCATCGAGCACAATGCATCCACCTTCATATTCAGGATTGTCCTTCAGCTTCCACTGGATATTATCATCTCACTCTTCACCATCCCAGTTCTTGCTTTAAAACACCAATATTTTCACTCAAGGTGAGTGCCTGTAAGGAGTTCTGAACAAACCAGTTTCTCCAAGGTCTTTGGCATTTGATTCCTCTTTAACCTTCCGCAATAGCAGAAGGTTAAAGGAACCTGTAAACAAAGTTTTTCCTAATTAGTGAACTAAAGAGCACACTTATAGCAGCTTCATAAGATCTCATTTGTCTTTTCTTAAACACAGGAAGTATTTTATATTAAAAAAGGATATGTCATTTACTAAGTGCTGTGATCACCAACGAAAAAGTGCAACATTAAGTGTGAAGTGTTAAAATTACATCAACCCCTGAAATCTTGCTAATTTTGTTTTTCACATTAAAAATATTTATCTCCCCCACCCTTATCACATAAATCAATGAAGTCTAATTTTCAGAATTAATAGCACTCTCTTACAGTATTCAGACAGAACCCCTACAAAGTGAAATAGCATTTATTCTTTAGAATAATAAAAATGATTGTTAATTCAGGCTTAGCAAATCAATATCATTACACTGTTTTACTCACAAATTCTCATTGAGCAGCATGCTTTAGAAATGAATAGCAATAAAATCTTAGACCATCATTATTCCCAGCAGTTAATTTTCTATTAGGGAACTAAATCTAATACCTGACTGCTAATAAAATTACAACCTGGTCTTAACAATAAAGACATGTCAATGGTCCAAATGTGGTTTAATTCCATGTAAATTTCAAAGACTACATATAAAAATTTATCATGCAGCATAACTTTGGCAGAATAAAATCACTTCAGACTAAGGAACATTTCAAATTTCAAAAAGGGACTAAATGTGCAGATGCAAATACCTGGAATTTGCATACAAATAGCAGCTGTGAAAATAAAGTGATTAGACATCTAACTACTTGACTCATATATGCAAATTGAAATACGCACACACAAAATTGTTGATTTGTTCAGACTCCAATTGAAAATACAACCAAAGTACCTGCAAACCAACAATAGTCGTATCTGTAGTCTAAAACTTTACAATACGCAGTGGCAATAACAATTAATACCAAGTACTGTCCTCCTCTATTATCTAAAGCAAATCTAACTTTTAAATTAACTCACATTTGTGAAAGATATCAGTGATATGTTGAACACTTGAGTTTTCTACACAGAGGACAAATACAACACAAGCTGCCATCGTCAAAACTACTTGAACTATGATGGTAACTTCACAGGGAACGCAATACAGTGCCTATGAATAGTAATCCTTAGGATTTCCAATGACCCTGCCAACAAGAATACCAATTAGTGCCCACTGTGAATATGGGTGCATAGGCTTTGGGATCCCATCCCCTAAAAACTAGATAAAGACTATAAACTCATTTCATAAAGGACCAAGAGTGCAATCTTCATCCAATGTGTGCCAAAATCTCATGCTAGACTTAAGCTGGAGCCAAATCCTCATAACGAGAGGCATCGTTGTGCAGCATACAACCACAGTCAGTGGGCTGCTGCCTATAACAATGGCCCGATCCTGAACTTGCAGGTGAGCACACATTGCATGATGCAGCATGTGAACGAGTTCAGGATCAGGCCTAATGTGGAAGCGCAGAATGCACCTCTGCTTAGAAGCATACTTCTATGCCTATGGTCATCCAGGGGGTGGTTTTGGAGGTACCCCAGACGCGCTGGGTGGCCAGCGACGATCAAGATTTTTCAATGGCTGCCCCAAGGCTGTGGAATGCCGTCCTGACGGGGATCAGAGTGTCATCTTCCTTAGCTTCCTTCCGCCGGGGTTGTAAGACCCGGCTGTTCCATCAAGCTTTTGGAGAGAGAGAGGAGTAAGGTGGTTGTGTTTTTGTTCTGTTAGGGTTTTTAATGTTTTATGGTTTTAATGGTTTTATTCATGTTTTTATGATGTTGTGGGCTGCCCCAAGATGCATGAGCAGGAGGAGTGGCATAGAAACGTGATAAAATAAATAAAATAAAATAAGTGGTCACAGAATCAAAGAATGTCAGAATCAGAAGGGGCCTTGAGGGTCATCTAATTCAACCCCCTGCATGGATGCAGGATGAGTACAACATCCCCGAAAGATGGTGCCGAGCCCTTTTTTGAAAACCTCCAGTGGTGGAGAGTCTACAACAGGGGCAGGGAACACCTTTTGCCTCCCAGGGACCACTTTGAAAGTTAGTACAAGTTCCGATGGCCACGCAGAAGTTGGGGGCAGGAATGATTATGAGGTGCGCTCAGGAAGAGGAGGGTCCACATCATTGATGTGTGCCATGGATAGGTCTCTTATCCTTGTATATGCCCTCATCTCTGCTCCATTACCCTGAGCTTGGTCCTTCAGTGTTTCAGGATAGGAACTGGATCCAGAGGAACTAGGAAGGGGTCAAACAAAAACTCACCGTGGGCTCGATGTGGACTCTGGGCATGAGATTCCTCACCCCTGGTCTATGACCACCCTAGGCAACTTGTTCCATTGCCACACAGCTCTTACTGGTAGAAAAGAATTTCCAATATCTAACTGACATCCACCTTCCTGTAGTTTGGGACCCATGATTTCTAGTCCTGTCCTCTATAGCAATCCAAAAAAGTTACACACCTAAATGCTAGTCACATATCTAAGCTGTGCACTACCAAGCACTGCACACCTGGACAAATGAAGATTGCACCCAAAGCAACCATCCCAAATTCATGACCTGAAACAGAATAAAACTAAACGCTTACTGGCAGAAGTGCAAAAGAATTGGTCACTGGTAAAAAGAAATGGAGCTATGAAATCTCATCCAGCTGCTTCAAGTTTCCCATTACTGAACACCATGTTTAATTAAAGCTTCTGTAAGAGTCTGTTAATATTTTATATGGTCATTAGGGGGTTTAGAAAGAGGTCAAATTTAGATGTCTATTAATAACCATAATCATCATTATTATTGTTTTATTTCTATAGCACCCCTGCTTGGAGTGGTTTACAACATAAAAATATAACAATTTAAAATACACTTAGAATAAACCCCAGTTTAAAACAACTTAAAAAGGGAAGGGAAAAAACACACAAAAGGAAACCAGCAGTGGATCCTAAAAGCACCTGGAAAATAAATAAGTCTTAAGATGCTTTTTAAAGGTGAGGAAGAGGAACCAAGGTAGACATCTGGAGGGAGGGATGTTCCAGAATGAGGACCGCCCACATAGCACAAGCCCTATCTCCCACAGACTTACGGCGTGATAGCAGGATCCCCAAACAGTGGCTTCTGAGTGCAGATACCCATCAGAGAAAGGCTCCAAAAAAAGGTTCCACATATAGCCAGGCCTATACCACTCAGGGTGTTAAAACCCAGCAGCACAATCTTAAACTCAATACGCTATACCACAGGCAGCCAATGATGGCATAATATTATCAGGCTGCCCAAACCAGCATTCTGAACAAGCTGCAAGCAACAGAGAAGCACCACTGGCAGCACACAGATTTACAAAAATCAAACCTTGTGGGTCATCAGGGAATGGGTCACTGTGGTCAGTCCAAGATAAATAAGGGCATTGTTTACACAAATTGTGTAGTTGAAAAAAGTATCTCTGAACCACATCCAATACCAGAGTTTTCATGGACAGAGCATGGTCGAAAATGACACCTAAGCTCTTTACCTGGCCCACCAGCTCTATTCAGACCCCGTGAATATGCAGGGGCCCAAAGGAGGTGAGGGCATCCTCATATTGGACTGGCTGCCCCTCCCCTCCAGCATCACCACAGTCTTCCCCAGATTGAGCACAAACTAGTTCTGAGTGTTTTCGAACATGACAATAACTCACATTTCCACATTTTGACTCATGTGGAATTGAAGGCTACCATCACATCAGAAAGTGCCACTAGATGTTAGCCTGGGCCGTTCCCTGGGGGTGTGGGTGCATAGCCCGGGCTGTGACTCAGGAACATTCCCCAGTCACAGTCCAGGTTAAGCTTCAACACCATCCATGAAACAGCTGCCCAACCAAATGTAAAGCGTGTCATTACGTTTGGCTTGCAGCTGGCCTGGCCGCCGGAGTTACAGCTCCCACCACTACCCAGGTAAGTCTGTGGCAGCAACTGTCACATTTGTTTTCACCCTCTGACACTTCCAACTGGCTCTCTCGTTCAGAGATTCCACCAAGACCACCAGGCTCATGGAGCAAGAGATATACAATTGTGTGTATCCTCAGTGTACTGATGACACTCAACTGTATTTGGTCATAACCTCCCCAAATGGCTGCATGTACACATTGAACAACATGGATGAAAGAATCAAGCTTTGAGGAACGCTATATTTCAAGTCTCTAAGGGGTGACACATAATCATCCATCACCACTGGCTGACTGCCTCTCTAGGAATGACTGAAACAATGACGGGCAGCTCCCATCACACCAGCGATGTCCCTCAGCCACCAAAGCAACCACCCATGGTCAACTGCATCAAATGCTTCTGTGAAGTTCAGAATGACCAAAATGGCCATCTGTCCTTGATCTAAGATCATCAGCAGATCACCCTGACAAGTGCAGTTCCCATGCCATGGGAAGGCTGGAACCCAGACTGGGATTTACCCAAGATATTAGATTATAAATTAATAAACGGGTTACAAGCAACTATTTCTCACAAAAAAATAAGAATGTATCTATAATTACAATGACAACTATGTACCCAAATTTATAGCTGCAAAAATACAATGAACATTTTTATAAAGAATAGGCCCCCGACTGAAATGTGGGTCCGCAATGCACAGATTTCCCGCAGTATCACCCTCGCCCCACGGAATTGCCTACCCTGCTTCCCCCAACACAGAATTTCCAGCCTGCGCTGCTGGGTAAAGGCAGGAGATTCCTTGGGGGGAGGGGGATAAAGAAACCCTCGGGGCTTCACTTCCCCTCCCTCCCACAGGCTGCATCGGGTGGGAGGGGCTGCCAGGGCTCGTCTCCCCCCCTTCCCAGCCTGGAAGTAAATAAACACACCTAGGAGCAGCAGTGTTGCGCTAGGAGGCCTTGTTGGGAGGGGCCAGGAAGTGGTTAGGAGGAGCCGCATAGGGAGCACTTTGAATGAAGCTACAGCTGCTGCCACTGCCTCCACCACCATGGCTCCTAGGTGCATTTATTTACCAGGCTGGGGAGGAGGAAGGCGAGCCTAGGCAGCACCCCCACCCAACACAGCCTGAGGGGGAAGGGGGAGGCCCTGAGCTGCATCCGGGGGTGGGAGGCAAGCCCTGGCAGCCCCCACCCACCCAACACAGCCCAGCGCAGTGAGGTGCGAAATTGGGCCCCGAGCCTCCCAGGCTTCCATGAAATTTTCAAAAACATTCAGCATGAGAATTGGGGCCCTGATAAACAACAACTTACCTTGGATTCCTGAATTGCTTATTAAACCTAATATATTTCTTCAAAGAACAATCAGTGCACTTAAAAATCTCTAGAAGGAACAGAGGCCCAGGCATCCATTCAAAGCCTCAATCATTCCTCACCAATCACTCCAGCAGCATCTTCTACACCCTCCTCTTCTAAGCACACCTTAAGAGCCCCTAACTCCAACTTCTATGCAGCCGTTGCAGCTTGTACTAATTTCAAAGTGGACCCTGGGAAGGAAAAGGTTCCCCACCCCTGACCTAGACGTAACCTCAAAATACAAGATGTTTTAGTCCTTAAATTGGTCCCCTTCTTGTCAGCCACTATACAGGCATTCAAGACAGCACAGAGCCAGACAACTGTCTGGGAAAAACTCAAATAAAAAAAGATCCTTCAGCACAGAAATACAAGAGAGCCATAAGCACAAACCTCAACAATGACACATAACTTTTTCCAAAATTAAATTAAACTTAATTAAAATATATTTACAATACTGAGCAATATATTATGCAACAAGATATCAACTTTTTATCAATGTATCACAGGGTGGAAGGAACACAGGAGGAAATTGAATAAATTATGCAAAAAGGAGACAAATGTCTGAAATCTCATCTCACCTTAAAAATTTTCAGTGACAGCTTCTGGTGGGAAAATACAGTACATTTTCTAAATAGGTTATGAAATAAGAAAATACTCTCACAGCAGAGGACTGCTGATGAAACAATGCAATAGTTAATATACCGTGTTCCTTGCTAGGATCATGAAGGTCAAAGGAATAAGTGGATGAGAAATGTAACAGGGATCTAGCCTTGGGAGAGTTAAGTATCATGAAAATGATCTACACATCAATAGAGAATGCTACTGGCAGACAATGCAGGCACTAACATAATCAAGGTAAAAACTGACAAAACCTTGGCATCAAGCCTAAAAGCTGTATTCTGTATGAATCAAGGCTTGTAACAGACCACACTGGAAGTCCAGGAGAGAAAGAACAGCACAACTGGACATACATATAGTAAAGGCAAGACTCTAAGGGCCAGATTTGTCACTGGTGCAATACCTGCGACCTCACTGGTTATAATACAGGCAATTTTGTTTTAACACAGCATTTGAGAGTCATACCTCACACCATATTATAACTACAAGGGTACGTATGAGAAGGGATATGAAATAAGTTTATAAAATCGTGAGTGGTAGGAAACAGTTATTCACTCTCTCAAATACTAATAGAACTAGGGACTGCTCCATGAAACTAGCAAATAGCAGATTTAAAATACATAAAAGTATTTTTTCACTCAACGCCCATGTAAATCTATTTGTAATTAAGACATTGGGAGAAATGCTTCATGATTTGTTATAACTGAATTCGCATTATTTATTAATGAAGTTGTACTGTACCAGAAATGAACTGGGTACCAGATCTCTGAGTCAGTTAGCAAGAGAGAAGGGAATTCTCTCCTACAACGTTATTTTAAGTGAAGCTCCAAAATCTTTGGTAAGGTGTTTATTATCCAAAATTATCAATAGAATATATTTACATACTTGAAAAAGTTAGAAAAACATATACAGTTCAGAACAAAATTAGCTGAAAAGTGTTTTCACCTTTGTAAATTTTAATTTGTGCTAGTTTTGATTAGAAACAGAACCAGGGTGGTAAAAATCCACTCACCTGTTTGCCTTTGGCAAGTATACTTTTTGAGCTGGTGAGTGGATTTTTACAGCCGTGGGCCCCTATTCCACTGCAAGTCTCAGTTTGGGAAGTAGTCTTTTTTGTCTGACTAGTGAATCATCTATCATGTACATCTCTGCAACATAACATATTATGTGAGTAATGAGAACACACAAACAGGTAAGAACGGGATTATTTCAAACATTGGAATTATGCTGTCCAGGAGACTAACAAGATGGAATAGTGGAGTTCCCCAGGGACCTGTACTAGGATCGGTACTGTTTAATGTATTCATTAATGATCTAGAAAAGGAAGTAAAGAGTGAAATGATCAAATCTGCAGATGAGACAAAGTTATTCAAGGTAGTTATTTATTATTAATTATTATTATTATTATTATAAGCATTTATATAGCGCCAGCGATGTACCTGGCACTTACAAAGAACAAGATAGACATGGTCCTTGCTCAAGAGCTTACAAGCTAAAGACAGGGGGAGGGGAGACAGGGAAGGAAGAGACAAGGGATGCAACATTCATGAGGATGCGAGAGCTCAGATACACGTTCTTGGCTTGGTTACAGTAAATTGGGAGTTTGCAGATAACAGGTGGATAATCCTGGGTGGGGATGGTTAGCAGGAGTTCAGATGTACGGAGCGGAAGAGGTGGGTTTTGAGGAGGGACTTGAAGGCGTGGAGGGTGGGGGCAAGGCGGCCGAGGGCAGGGAGGGAGTTCCAGGCATGCGGGGCAGCGAGGGAGAAGGGACAAAGGCAGTTGGGGGAGCAGGGGAGGCGTGGGAGCGTGAGGGAGGGGATGGAGGAGGAGCGGAGTGCTCAAGTAGGTGTTCGGAGGGAGATCAGGGCAGGGAAGAAGGGAGGAGTGAGGTTGTGAAGGGCTTTGTAGGTGAAAATGAAGAGCTTGTGCAGAATACACTCAGGAAGAGGGAGCCAGTGGAGAGAGGAGAGGTTTCACGTGGTCAGAGCGATGGGCTAGGTGGATGATCCTGGCAGCAGAGTTTTGAACAGAGATAAGGGAAGAAAGGTGAGAGCGGGTAAGGCTAGCGAGGAGGAGGTTACAATAGTCAAGGCGTGAGATGACTAGCGCGTGGATGAGAGTTTTGGCAGAGGAGACAAACAGAAAAGGGCGGATGTTGCCAATGTTGTGGAGAAGTGGCAGGATCTGGCAACCGAGTCAATGTAGGGTTTGAAGGTAAGGTGCGAGTAAAAGATGAAGCTGCGAGCTTGGGGGACAGGAAGGATGGAGACCCCGTCAATGACAGGGAAGAGGGAGAGGAAGGATTCAGAGGGAAGATCAGGAGTTCAGTTTTTGCCATATTCAGTTTGAGTTGCCGTTGAGTCATCCAGGCGGAGAAATTGGAGAGACAGTTGGTGAGACGAGCTTGAACAGAGAGGAAGCGGGGGGTGGGGTTAGGGTGGTTTTTGGGTCAGGGTGGTTTTTGGGTCAGGTATTTTTATCCTCCTTTTCTGAATGGTTTTTAGTGTGTTATTGTTTTAGCTCTATTATTGTTTTTATGTGTTTATGATTGTGAGCTGCCCCAAGCTGCCTGTGGCAGGAGGGGCAGGGTAGTAAAACAATGGAAATAAATAAATAAATAAATAAATAAATACAATTTTAAAATATTAAAGTCATGGTCAGTGGAGGGGAAATTAATTTTTTTAACTAAACACTTGATAAAGGAACCATTAAGAAAATCTAAAGCTGGATTCATTTTTATGTATCTGGTATCACAACGCCATCTACTAAACTGCAAGGCCAATAAAGCAAAAATGCAAATTATGACACCAATTTTTAGTTCAGTGAGATTATTCACATGAGCAAATTAACGTCTTATGTAGAGGTTGGGACCTATTTTTTAATATCCCACCCTGAAGTTTCTATCTAATTGGTTCACACTAGAACTATAATTTATAAACCATTTCAAACTGCTGTAAATAATGTATTTGTTTTTTAATTTATGTTTGGAAAGCAAGGCAGCCTGTCTAATAATGAACACAATCAAAGCAGAAACCGTGAGGCAAAGCATTCAAAAACCAACAAAGTTTTATAAATAAATATAGGCAAACCAAGCAAAGCTGCCATTGAAAAACTAGATGGCAGCACTTGCCTACTTTTCACAATTCCATCGGTACAGGACTTCAAAATAAACTACTGCATTCCTCAACATTTCTTGCAATGGGTAGAAACTATCAGTTTTGAGGGAAAAAACTAGCAAACACTATGTACTTATTATTATCATTATTATTTTTTAAATTTCAATAGTCTTGATTTGAGTGTACTTCCTAACAGCGACCTCTTGATTTCAAAATATAGTAAGATATACCTATGGTGAGTTGTATGGAATTACGTCTTATAGCTCTTGCTTTCTCACATTCTATAAATGCTGTACCATGCCATATAACATGTAAAAATTACACAAAACAAATTATTTAATTTAAAAAGTACAATCACAATGTTCAGTCATGGTACATTTTCATTTCATTTTAATTTTGTACCCCGCAGACTACACCACAGGTGTCTCATAGCGGCTTACATTCACAAATGAAATACAATACATAATAAACAATACATAATAGCCAGTACATAATATAAGAATACGTAATCTAAACATATATCAAACATCAACCCAATAGCAGTCCACGTGAAGGAAAATATACAAACCCAACCCCCCTCCCGCCCCAAACGCCAATCCCCACCCCACCCCATTCCCTGCTGCCTGCTCTCACCAGGCAGCCCCAATCCTCGCGCTGCACTCACCTCACACCTGGAGCTGCCCTCGGGACCTCCCCCCTCCCTATCCCAGTCCCACCTATTTCACCCCACAAGACACATACATCTTCAAGAGGCTCTGCTACAAATGCACAGGCCTACAGCCCTGCCAACAATAATATTTTAAGCTGGCCCAACTAAGCCAGCTTCCAAAGAGAATGGATCCAAGCCCCACCCCCTCCCGCATGGCAGGAGGAGGAAGGAGAAGTCCAAAAGCGGGGGTAGTCCAGAGAGTGCAGTGGGGCCCCTAGGTGCAGGGCTCTGAAGGTCCCCCTCCAACTTCTCTCTGCCAATCTGGGGTCTTGCCTCCACCTCATTCACATGAAGAGGCCGCATCCGCTACTGCCCCGCTGACGGCCCTGACAGGCAATACCCTTAGGTGTCACCCTTCGGCTCGCACCCAAGGACGCCACCCCAGGGCCTTTCTACCTGTAAAGGGGAGGAGGCAGGTGTCACGTGCTTCTCCGTCCCCTCTGCAGCTCCAGGGCTTCACCCCTCCTCCCCACATAGGAAGAATTAAGTCAAATTAATATAGAAGCAAGGATTAAGGCGAGTAAAATATTGTATGGATATCTCAACACAGTAAGATTGTAATTTTAAATACTGAAAATGTATTTTTCATTTATTTTTATGGCTTTTTATGAGCCAATGTTATAACGTGTATCATTAGGCACAAGATGCACATATCCACAATAAGTTCCAATCTTGTCTAAGGATGGTTATCTCCATGATGCACTAAAACTCCACAAGACCACGTTCAGTTTCTATAGGGATACCCCTACAGTAACGTTAATGCTACATCAGAAAAATGATGACAACTTGCCATTAGGACCAATAAATGTAATTATAGCACCCACCTACAGAGTCATTAAGGCTATCATATACATTAAGAACTTAGCTGCAACTCCTTTATGTCAACACAGAGAACTGGAATAAAATTGCTATTTGCTAGACAGTGGATCCTTGACGCGAGGAAAAACAGCTTATCCATTGACCCTCCTCCTACTGGGCAGTAAGGAGCAATTGTCATCAGCAGGGTTTCCCTACAGCTGGCTCAATTTCAACCATAAAAGAAACCTAGTGGTAAGTAAATTTCCTGTTTTTAAGGACAAAATAGGGGTAACCTGGCAGAGGCTCCCCATCCTCACCTCCTCTCCTTCTCGGGATAGCTACTTATATACACAGTTTTGTCCTGACAGCTTCTCAGCAGAATATAGTTTGTGTACATTTTATGAAGAAATAACTTATGCTAGGACATCACCTGACTCAATGGCATCAACTTCTTGGAAATCACCCTGCAAGGCCTTAAATGTTACCTAATGTTCAACCTAAAAAAAACCAATGACATACGTTCACAGGATCACAAAAACAATAACTGCAAAAAAGTGTGCACTACTATTCTTTTAGATCAATCATGTTTACAATCTGGATAATATGACATTTACTATGATATTTTACATGCACTCAAAAACCATACTTAATATTTTATTAAAATCTAAAACTAATTCTAAAAATCTCAGTCTAAAATTATATTCAAAATTAAAATTCTATATTTAAATAATTCTCTAAAGCAAGAAAAATCTATTTGCTTTGAAACATGTGAAACTGTTTGGCAATAAAATAACACCCCTCTGAATTTAGTCAGACAAGTTAAAAATGTAAATGTTCCTATTCAAGATTTAACAACAGTTATTCTTTTTACTTCTACAAGACAGACAGCAGGGCAATTGGGATTCTTACCTGTGAATTGCCCTTCTGTAGCCTTACAGGGAGTTTATTCAGACTCAGGGAGCAATCTCCCTCATGACCACTAGGAGGAAGCACAGACTTTCCACCAGGCATGCGTAGGGAGAGCACGCCCTCGCTTCCCCAGAAGTATAACAGTTGAAGGATCCGGAACCTGAAATGATACGTAAACACAACCTTCCCCAAAACTCCGAGGAGTAACATTAACAGAACCCCTAGGGGAAAGGGTGAAATCCTCCCTGGGTTAACCGTGGCAACACAACCAAACTACAACCACGCCAGTCCAGGTGGGCCGAAAAAACTCCCAGTAAGGCTACAGAAGGGCAATTCACAGGTAAGAATCCCAATTGCCCTTTCTATAGCCTTCAGTCCGTTTATTCGGACTTAGGGAGCTAACAAAGCAGTATTAGTTTATTCGGTAGTGAGGGAGAGGTGGGATTAATGAGACCCTAGTACCCCTTGTAGAATCCGGCGGCCTCCGCAGACTGAAGCAGATCAATTTTATAGTGCTTAGTGAAAGAATGCAAGCTTTTCCAGGTAGCTGCCTTGCACATTTCACTCAGCGGAGCCCAGGAGCAAAAGATCCAATTAGCGGCCGCTCCTTGGATGGAGTGTGCCAAGATAGGATTAGGGGGCTGTAGGCCAGAGGCCTTGTACGCATCGGCAATGCAGGTGGAAATCCAACCTGCAATGATTGATTTGGATGCTTTTTTACCCCGATGATGAGGATGGTAGCTAACTAGAAGGGTGGAGGAATGCCTGAAGGGCGCAGAACGTTGCAGGTTTCTCTTTATGGCTCTGCGAACGTCCAGAGTGTGCCACAGCTTTTCCAGGCGGTAGTGGGGCCAAGGGCAGGAGGAGGGTAGGACCACATCCTTGGAAAGATGGAAGAGGGAGGAAACCTTCAGAAGGAAGGAGGGGTCCAGGCGTAGGCAGACCGATTCCTTCCTGAAGGAGCAGAGGGTAGGATCGGCTTGAGAGGGCTCCAATTTCGGCTATTCGCCTGGCAGAGGTAATGGCTATCAGGAAAGCCACTTTAATTGAGAGGAAGAACAGGGAGACCTGGTTCAGGGGTTCAAAGGGAGGGCCAGTTAGTGCCTTGAGGATCAAGTTGAGGCTCCAGAAGGGGAACTTGTGCACAACTGGCGGGGAGATTAGATGGGCAGCACTGATGATTTGGCGAATGTGATGGTGAGCAGGTAGGCCGGGGTTACCGGACGCCCCCAGGGTACTATCAATAGCAGCTAGCTGCCTAAAAAGGGTGCTGGGTCGTAGGCCCTTGTCTAACCCTTCCTGAAGGAATTGGAGGACCTGTCCTACAGAGGGTGACTGAGGAGGGACCCATCTAGACCGACACCACCTTACAAATACCCTCCAAGTACACTGATATATGCATTGAGTAGACTTTCATTTAGAGGCCAGTATCATGCGAATGACTGAGTCTGAGTAGCCCAGGCCCTGGAATGCTAAGGCCTCAACAGTCGTGCTGTCAATTTCAGAAACTCTGGCTGCTGGTAAAGAGGAGGCCCCTGTGACAGCAAGTCTTGTGTGACAGGCAGGGTGATGTGGTTCCCTCCCAACAGGGTGAGCAGGTCTGTGAACCATGGTCTGCAAGGCCAAAAAGGAGATATGAAGACTACAGTGGCCCGTTGATGTTTGCGTCTGTGGATTGTTCAGCTGAGTAAGGGAAACGGAGTGACAGCGTAGAGTAGACCCAGTGGCCGTTGGTGGCTGAGCACGTCGGGGGCTTTGGATTTGGGGTGGGGATGTCTGGTGAAGAATCGGGGTAACTTGTGGTTGGTCGGGGAGGCAAACAGATCCAGAACCGGGGTGCCGAATCGGTTGATGATGAACTGGAATGCCGAGTGGCTCAGGGATCATTCCCTTGAATCCAGTTCTTGGCGGCTCAACCAATCCACTTCACTGTTGTCTTCCCCCCTTATGTGCAGGGCCGAGAGAGAGAGGAGGTGAGACTCTGCCCATCTCAGGAGGCCTCCTCGTGTAGTGATTGAGACCGAGAGCCCCCTTGATGGCTGATGTAAGCCATCGCTGTGGTGTTGTCTGTGAAAACCAGAACATGGGACCCCTCCAGGAGAATGATGAATTGTTGGAGGGCTAGTCGAATGGCTTTGAGCTCCAGCCAAATGATGCTGTGGGTGACATCCGTGGCCGACCAGGAGCCCTGTGTTATATTGGTGCCGAGGTGGGCCCCCTAGCCAGAGAGACTGGCATCCGTTGTTAGTATGATCCTCTACGGCTCCGTTAGGGGGATGCCCCGTAGAAAGCGGTGGGGGGCTTCCCACCAGGTGAAGGAGTGCAGGGTCTTGGACAGAACTGGGAGAGAGATTGGAGTGTTGTTGATTAAGTGAGTTTGCCATGGGCGAAGCAGCTGTTGGAGGCTGCGTCTGTGGAACCGGGCCCACTGGAAGTGGCGTATGCAGGATATCATGGAGCCGAGCAGGGATGCTAAGAGTTCGCAGGGGAGGGTGAGGTAGTGTTCGTTTGGCAGTAATGAGAGTCTTGATTTTGTGCTGCCTTGCTGGCGAGATGAATACCATGTCCAAGCTGGTGTCGAATATTACTCCCAGATGTTCTAGCCGCTGACTGGGCCTGAGATGGCTCTTGTCTCGGTTGATTTGGAATTCGTGATATTCCAGGTAGGATATGGTGCGCTTGAGGTGGTCTAGGGCAAGGTCTCGAGATGGTGCACGGATCAGGAGGTCGTTTAAATAAAGAACGGTGAACATTCTGGTGAACGTTCTGGGTGTTGTGGTCAGGCCGAAGGGGAGTGCTCAGTATTGCCAATGCTGATTGTTGCAGGCGAATCGGAGCCACTGACGGCGAGCCTGGAGGATGGGGACGTGGAGATAAGCGTCTTTGAGATCCAGTGAGGTGTGAGACAATCGTCCTTCGAGATTGCTAGGGAGATGGAGGCCAAGGTTTCCATCTTGAATCTCTGCAGTCTGATGGATTTGTTGAGATGCTTCAAGTCAAGGACCGCTCTCCATTCTCCGCTTTTCTTTGACATAAGGAGGAGGATTGAGTAGAGTCCCCTTCCCTTCTCGTGTCAGGGTACTCTTTCTATGGCTCCCATACATTGCAGCCTGATGATTTCGGACCCCATTGCCAGACGTTTGTGGGCGATGCATGAGAGAGGGGATATGCGAAAGAATTCCCTTGGCTTGGTTCTGAATTCGATGGAGTATCCCCTTGACACTGTCTGTCGGACCCAGTTGCCTGAGGTGGCCTGCTCCCACTGCCGGGCAAAGTGAAGAACACTTTCTCTGAGACAGTCATAGGCAGGGGAGGAGGGTACGAAGGAGTCAGGACTCCTGCTTGTGTGACGGGGATCCGGACCGTCTGGTGTAATGAGAGTAGGAGACTGACCTTGTAGGCTTTGAGCCACGTCCCCTGTGGCCTCTGCCACGCAACTGGAAGCTCCAGTTGTAATCTGAAGAAAAAACTTGTTTGGGTCCCTGATTGAAGTGCTGAAAGGGATGAAAAAAACTCTTGAATGACTGCACCTGATTGAGAGAGTGCTTCTTCTCCTTATTAGAAGCAGTGGAGAGTGCCTTGTCTAAAGCGGGGCCAAATAGTTTGCCCCCCCCCATAACCTGCTTTTTACCAGTAAGTTCTTGGCGTGCAGGTTTGCGCGCCACGATCGCAGCCAGTCACCGTCAGGCCGCCACGTTTGCTACCATGCCCCTGGCTGCCCAGGTAACAATGTCCATAGAAGCATCCACGAGGAATGCGTGGGCGAGAGTGACATTAGCGGCAAGCTTGTGTGAGAGGGAGGCTGAAATATTTGGGTCCTTGCCTAGCTTGAACCACTTCATGATGGCTCGGGATGCATATAATACAGTGGTTGCCATCTGCAGGGTATATGATAGCGCCTCATAACTCTTGCGGAGTCCAATTTCTATTCCCTTATCTGTGGCGTCTTTGGGAAGGAGGTCCCCTTCCGACTGGAACACAGACTGGTGAGTGAGTGAGCTGGCTGCCGCGTCCATCCTGGGGGGCTTAAATATTAGGTCGCTGTGTTTAGTGAATGTGCACAGGGATTGCTGGACCCTTGACAGCTTAGTTGACTTCATGGGTTGTTTCAATTGGGCCTTAATGATTCTTTCAAAAGCTCGATAGAGGGTGACCTGCCGACAGCTACTGTGGAGCCTGGGGATATAGTCCCTGTCTGAGTCCTCGCCCTCAGAGGAGGAATCTGAGTTCCTTTTCTTGGGTGCGCTCTGGAGTGATACTGGGCACTCTCTCCGCCCTCCATAAAATCTTGGGGCCCTGGTCAGTAGGGAGTTCTCTGCCCAAGTCCTTGGGTCCCCTTGCTAGGATCTCATCCTATTCGGGAGTGCCCTTGTCTCTTTTCCTGGAGGAGTAGCCTGCATTGAGGAGATGGGAATCCTCCGAAGAGGAGGCGGCGACGGGGCTCTGGCTGGAATGGGTCCCTTGCACTATTTTCACGGGAGTTGGGGGGGGTCTGTATCTGAGTCCAAGTCCAGGAGCTCCCTTTCCTCTGTGGGAGACTCGCCCTGCTCATCCTCTGAAGAGGAACTGAGTAGGTCCTTAAGCGAGTGGCCGCGAGCCTGCTTACGGGGGCTCTGGTGTTTGCCTTTGCCGGCTGCTCTCGAGGCCCCTTTAAAGGAAGCTTTGGGAGGAGGCTGGGAAATTCACTTACGCTTTTGCACCTTTCTTTGATTGCCCTCAATGTGGGCCAGGACGTCCATCATAGACCTTAACGCGTCCATCTGGAGCCTCCGAAAGGACTCCATAGTAGGCACCGCCCTTACTTTTGAGGAGGCAGAAGTGGCTGCCTCGTCCTCCTCATCTTCCTGCTCCTCCTGCTCCTCCAGGCCGATCTCGGTCCTGCTCCGCAGCTCCTCCGCCTCTAGGGTGGGGGTGGCGGCCTGGGTGGCAAGTTCTGGTGCGCCTGAGTACCTGAGTACACCCAGGCCATACCCGGGAGCCGGCACTGGAAGAGAGAAGTTGGAGCGGGCGAACCGTCGAAGCTTAGGCGAAGAGTAGGTGCCTAATAAACACTGACCCCCTCTCTCAGAGGGAGAGAGAAGGTTGGAAAGTCTGGATGGGTGCGGAGCACCCCTACTGTACGTCCTGTCGGATTAGAGGCAGACTTTCAACTGGGGAAGCGAGGGCGCGCTCTCCCTACGCATGCCCAGTGGAAAGTCTGTGCTGCCTCCTAGTGGTCATGAGGGAGATCGCTCCCTGAGTCCGAATAAACGGACTGAAGGCTATAGAAAAAGAGATTCGGTATCATAAGTTCAAAGGATTGTTATTGTTCTAAGATTAACAAAACCCTGGGTGTTAGTGTGTCCTGGCACTTAATACTAAGGTAAGTTCATATTCAAGTTGGGTATTATTTTTGGCCCTCTGATTCATTTGATTTGACTGGCAGGCAATATTTCTTTTGTTTTTAGATACTGGTGAGACTGGATTTTCTCTATGAACAAAGGTTGATACAGCATTTACTTTTTACACAGCACAATCACACTTTCAGCTTCTCACTTGTCACTTTTTCCAGCCTACGCTCCTATGCAGCATTTTGATATTCTAAAATTCAGAATCGTCTCTCACTATTGATCTTTCATTTCTTTAAATATTGAATCTATCATTTTTCTCAGTAGTCTACGTTTTGTAATGTCTCTTAGCTTGATGTTCCTTTGACTCACATAAAATATGCCCCTATAGAAACCTGATCTATGCATCTCCCCATTTTGATGTTGCAAAGTTTATTATTAATGTGAATTAAATCATCACCATTTTCCACCCATGGAAAAACTTGGGAAATGGGTGACGTCTCTGACCACATGGTTTTCCTGGTATCACTCTCTCCATTAAAAAGGGTTTAAAGCAGACTGCTATTTTTGTCTTCAACCTGTTCCCATCCTTGTGGATCTCAGAGGCTTCCAATGACAATAAGCCTCTTCCCACAGTGCAGCTAAGATCTACTGTGGAAGGAAAAACAGTTTATCCATTGACCCTCCTCCTACTGGGCAGTAAGGAGCAATTGTCATCAGTAGGGTTTCCATACAGCTGGTTCAATTTCAACCACAAAAGAAACCTAGTGGTAAGTAAAGCTCCCACGTGTTACCCACTGCCCGGATTTATTCTAACAAATTCAGATGAAGAGTGCAATGATATAGAGGAAAGGTGGGCATTTGGCAGCTCAGGAGCCACATGTAGCTCTTGGGCATCTCTACTGTGGTTCTTGTCAGAAGTGGCTGCCGGAGGGTGAGTCTATGTGACTTCCTCAGAAGGAGGAGAAGCAGAGCCACCATTCTGGCTGCTGAAGCCTCCTGGAGGCCATGGGAGCATGAAATGTGCTGCTATGACTGTTGCTTGAATGCACCAGCGTGCCTGAGAGCCAAAAGCTTTGACTGACAGGTGAGTTGGGAGAAATAGAGCACCTCATCGCTTCAATTGGGGGAAGCCATGATCAATGTAATACATGTTGTGGCTCTCATCAATACGAAAATTTTGAAATGCAGCTCTGGGGTTTAGGAACTTTTCCCAACCCTGATATAGACTAGACTGTCCCCTTTTCTACCTTTTTCTGTCCCACGATAACTCATGATATCTTTAAGGTAGGTATATATCCAATTTTACAGAATAATGAACTGAACAAAGTGTTTTGCCTATAAACATACAGCAAATCAGTGGCAGACTTGTGAATGGAAGCCAGGACACATGGTTCTCAAAATATTTTTATCAAAGTGAAAGTGTTTACCTTTTTAAAAGATTCATTCACGACTGTCCTAAAACCTCTATTGAAATGCAGCTCTATTTACCCTTCAGCCTCAAAACTGATAAATAATATTTTCATAATTCTTGGTGCTATAAAAGAGACAAGACAGGCAAGTGAAGCTTTCTTAGGAGTACAGCTATTTGGAGCTTTCTGAGTTTCATCAAGTTTCTGCCCAATGACACCCATTACATTCCTTGAAATTTTGGCATTGACTGGATGCAGCTTTCAAAAGTTAACATGTTAAAGAAAAACAGACAGTAAAATGCCATTAAGAGCTGAGTGGACAAGCCTTCCTTCACTCAGCCAATTAGCTGCTTGATAACTTTGCTGACAGCAACTGCCTTACTTACCCCTTATCAAAACTGGCTTCATTTACTATTCTTAAGAACCCACACAAACAGCTGTGTCTAATAAGATGTCAAAAGAGACTTTCAGGTTTTGCCGTTTTCTCAATCAGTTCCTTTGGGGCTGTTAGGTAAATACCCCTGCACCTTGCTGATTTTTATATGCTTAATGATCATCTGAACTACTCTGTCTCCATCTCATATTTGGGACCAACACAGCAATCACCCCCGCTCTCTAGTTTATTTCGTATACTTCCCTTGTGGTGATATAAAGGAGGCAAAATTTCAAAGCTTTAAAGTTAACATACTTATTTTTCCTATCTTGTTTATAAGATTACTTTATAATTAATTTGAAATATATTAATACATGAAATATTTTCCAGCTATTTTAACAGGCAAATAAAGAGAACTGGGAGTGCTGAGAGATTCTTTCCCCCATCTTTACTAACAAATTTATTTACCTTAATATAATAAAGATTTAATTAATCAAGCCAGAAGTTGGACCTCTTAAAATATTCATTAGAACAACGACTCAATGAACTTCCTAAAAACCACCCCAAAAGCAGTATTATTATTGAAGAGCTTTCACTTGTTTCTTCACCAACACTAAGTCCATGCGTTCATCACCTCGAAGCTGGATTACTGCAACACACTCTATGTGGGGCTGCCCCTGGTGACGGTTCGGAAGCTGCAACTAGTGCAGAATGCAGTGGCCCATCTTCTGACAGGGACAGGCCGTAGGGAGCACATAACAACCAGTGCTCCGAGTTCTGCACTGGTTTCCTATAGCGTTCCAAGCCCGATTCAAGGTGCTGGTTTTAACCTTTAAAACGGCTTGGGACCCTCCTATCTGAGAGACCGCCTCACTCCTCGGGTCCTGGGGCAATCATATCGGTCCCCCGGGGACGCTTTCTTAGAGGTCCCCTGGGTTAGCCGGGGGGGCACAATGGAGAGGACGTTTTCGGTGGTTGCACCACAGCTGTGGAACTCCCTCCCGGAGGAAGCTCAACTGGCCCTGAGTGCTGGCCTTCCGCCGGGCCTGAGAGACCTGGCTGTTTGTCCAGGCCTTCGGGAAAGGGAGTGGGTAGGGGTGAGGAAGACGGGTAGTGGGTGGGGGGTTGGGTTGGGTTAGGGAGGGTTTCGGTATGGGTTATTTTAATCTGGGGGATTTAGGTTGTTTTAATTGTATTTTAGTTTTGTGTTTTTAAATGATGTTAGCTGCCCCGAGATGCTTGTAGCAGGAAGGGGTGGCATATATATTTTAATAAATAAATAAAGAATAAGTCCAAGGCAAAGTATGATATCTACAGAAAATCAATATAGTACGCTGTCCAAACCAGCAGCTTTAACAGGTTTGTAGTGTTGTGCAATATTCTTATTATCCATTTGCCACCTCCACCTCCTTTCCCCTTTCGGTTGGTTTTCCCCAAGGCTCTGTCCTTCGCCCTTGCCTCTTCTCTATCGACATCCTGTCCCTAGGCAAACTCATTGCCTCCCATGGCTTCCAATATCACCTCTACGCTGATGACACTCAACTCTATCTCTCTACTCCCTCTCTCTCTTCATCTGTTCAAGTTCGCCTCACCAGATGTCTCTCTGATATCTCTACCTGGATGTCGCAATGTCCACTCAAACTCAACATGGCTAAAACTGAACTCCTTATCTCTCCCCCCCCACACACACACATCCTTCCTCTCCCTCCTCCCTGTTGATCCTTATCGACGGAGTCACCATCCTTCCCGTCCCCCAAGCCCATAACTTAGGCTTCTTCTTCGACTCACCCCTTTCTTTTAAACCCTACATCGACCTCATTGTCAAATCCTGTCGCTTCTCCCTCCATGTCATTGCTAAGATTTGCCCTTTTCTCTCTGTCTCCTCTGCCAAAACTCTTGTTTACACCCTGGTCATCTCTTGCCTCAATTACTGTAACCTCTTGCTCACTGGTCTGCCCCACTCTCACTTTTCTCCCCCTTTATCTCCATCCAAAACTCTGCTGCCAGGGTCATCCACCTCACCCGTCGCTTCGACCACGTGCAGCCCCTCCTCTCCTCTCTTCGCTGGCTCCCCCTTTCTGAACGAATCCTGCACAAGCTCCTAGTCTTCACCTATAAAGTTCTTTCACAACCTTGCTCCCCCTACTAATTTCCTTCCGTACTCCAGTCTGTGAACTCCGCTCCTCCTCCTGTCTCGCCCTCCCACGCCTCCTCTGCTCCCCTAACAGCCTTCTCCCTAGCTGCCCCCCAGACCTGGAACGCCCTCCCTGCCCACATCCACCTCGCCACCTCCCTTCATACCTTCAAGTCCCTCCTCAAGACCCACCTCTTCCACTCTGCCCTCCGGTCTCTCAGATTGTAAGTCCTAGGGCAGGAACCTTGTCTATTCTATTACTTTGTAAGCGCCAGGTACATTGCTGGTGCTATATAAATGCTTGATGATGACGATATTTACTTTACTTTTAAGTACTTTTGATCTTTGGAAAGGAAACTTTTACTGCATTTAATAAATGCTAAACCAAATCAATGCTAAACCAAATCAATATTTAAGAACAGTATTACTGTAAGGAATGTTAGCTGATACAAAGCTATTTTGCCTACATCACGCTATTCCATTATATGATTCACAACAACTTGGTTTGGATGTCAGTGTTTGGTCAAAAGAGACCTAGGGAGAAAAACATTCAGACTGAGTCTACGCTCTCTCCCTAAAGCAAATTTTGTTGATCTGCCTATAACACACAACTGCGACTCATACAGGGGAGGAGAAAAAAAGCAGTGTTAACTCCTAAAATAATAATAGTAAAAAGAATAATTCTGCTCCTTACATCACTGAATAAAATATTTTGGAGAATAATTTTAAAATGCAAACATTGCAATCAAACAGTTCCATGCGGGTAAAGCATCTGAGCTAATGAAGCCTGGTTTCTGACAAAAGGATCTCTATTTCCCTTCCAGAAGCACCTATTGTTAGAAATTTCTGGGTCTATACTAACTTTTGGGCTCTTTGTCCCACTACCAAATTTGCCTGAAATTGACATATGTGATCAAAAGTTACCGAAACACACACGCACGTAGGGCTTGTTCTGCAAGTTCTTGTTTGGAAATTAGGTGCTCACTTTCACCCCCCACCCCTTTGTTCACAAAACAAGCCCAACAGCTAAGAGGATGGGGGAAGCACATATTTTTCCAAACAAGTGGAGTTAAAGTGAGGAGGGCCTACTGCAGCGAGTCCTCTTACATGTACTGTTCAGGGCATTTTACTTCCCTCTGTCCAGTCTGTTGCTGTCCCAACAAGCCTCCTCTGTTTTCCTCATATAGCTCATTGCTTGTTATTATTCCAGCTCTCCAATTGCTGTAAATTCCATGCAAGTCCCAAGAAGGTAGATTGGGGAGGGAAAATAGCTGTTTAGCACCTGGTTCTCCCTGCTTTGGGAGACAGAGGTGCAGAGAAGTAATAAGTTCAAGATAACTACCATCCTGGAAAAATACTGCTGACATGTACAACAGTCAGAAGAACTTCCATGTTATTAACTACAATATCTGAAGGTATCAACAAGAGATCGAACACTAATAAGTGTTACACAGCATAGCTTTTAGCATACATTAAATGGTATTCTCCATTCTTCTGCAAAACTATGCTGAGTATGGACCAACTTCTTCATACCACAAATTGATCTTGCCAACTTTTCTTTTCCCTCCTAGTACAGTTGTAGGGTACTTTTGTCTATACAATATGGAAGGAGACTTTTCCCCGCCCCTGAATAACCAGGTTAATGAAATCTGTGCTAAAGACTGCTTGGGTGAGTAGTTTACAACACTGTTTCTTAACATAATTTTTTAAAACAGTTATTTAAGATGTTAACCCACAGGCATGAAAACTGTTTTGAGACTTAACTAAAATTTGAGTGAAATACAACTTTTTATGTTGAACACAGTAGCCTTCCACCATCTCTCCCTAAGTTGGTGTTGAGTGTGCTTGATTCAATACTACAGAGCAGTCAGCCATATAGAAGACATTAGCACACAGGGTACCTAGCATCTTATCAAGTAGAGAACATGATTTATCTATAACTCAAACAATACTATTTTCTCATATTTTGACAGTTTTAAAAGAGATCTCTCAGTCTCTGCATCAAAATCCGCATTTTAAACTCAAGAATAGCACTGATATCTCAAACTTACAGAATGAAAGTCTCTGTGTTCAACAGCATGAAGATATTTTAGTATGAGATAGAAGTATTAAGAAACAAATTTGCAACAATATAATAAACAAAAAGACATATTTGGTATTGGAAATGTTTGAACAATGCTTACGATTTAATTGTTGTCATTTTTTTCTATCTTGCCTTGTAGTTCTTGTCATTCAAAAATACACTCAATCTGTCGTGAGCTACTGGGTAATGCAATTTGTCTCAGTTTGAGTAGAAAAAGACTCCTGGAGATTTTACTTTTCAGACATAACATCTAAGGGGGAAATGTTTTCCATATCCATGCAATGTTTTTTGCTAGGGAAAACTGACAATGTCTAGTCTTCTGACAAGCAGACATGTATTCTAAAACGGGGGGAAAGTGTCAATTATAAAATTGCCAGAAGATAGTTTTGCTTTGACTACACACTATTTGCGGTACTTTTTGAATTAGATTCCACTATGATTATTCAAAACAAAAAAATTAATCTGCAAGAGTTTCTAAAATCTTATCACGGTATTTGTCATTAAACACCTCTTGCATGAAAGCAACGAATATAAACAGCCAGGTGTAATAAGCCTTCCACGAGAACCAAAGGCAAGAGTGGTCCTTATGTAGCAAAAGCCTTTATTATTCAAGGAATGCATTTGCTTTTTGTCTTCAAGTGTTTTAGTAATTTGCTTATCCAAATAATCCGGCCTGTTATAGACCAATTTCCCTGCTCCCTGTTGTGGCCAAGTTATATGGGAAGATACTTTGGAGTCGGCTAGATTCATGGGCCAGAGAGCGTAACTTGATACCAAGGGTCCAGTTTGGTTTTCGGGCTGGCTGTTCAGCAATGGACAGCTGTTTTACGCTGGCTCATTTGATCCATAAATATGTGGTTGTTCGCCGAACCCATCTCTTTCTGGCTTTTGTGGACTATACGAAAGCCTTTGATTCTGTCCCAAGGAGGAGTCTATGGGCCAAGCTTGCCCAGCTGGGTATTGATAGGAACTTATTGGCTTTGATAGTGCAACTGCATGCCGGCAATGTTGCAAGAGTACGGGTACCCCTGAGTGGTAGACTTACAAAACCTATAAAAGTGAACAAGGGAGTGCGCCAGGGTTGCGTACTCGCCCCGCTGTTATTTAGCTTATATACAAGTGATCTGAACGACCTGTTGTTGAAGCAGAATCACTGTGCACCCAAAATTAAGACCTGCGCCTTGCCCGTCCTCCAGTATGCGGACGATACCGTGATTTTATCCCAAACAAGGAAAGGATTGGAAGCATTGTTGGTTGCGTGCGGGGAGTATTGTGTTGCCAAAGGATTAGAGATAAATGTAGCCAAGACAAAGATCATGATGGTGGGGAAAAGGACCAAAAATTACAGATGGAACATGCAGGGGCACCCCTTGGAACAAGTGAGTTCCTTTTGTTATCTAGGGTTGGTCTTTAGTAAGAATGGGGCATGGAAAGCGCATAATCGGTATGTGGCGGGGAAAGTGAAGGCTTCATCTAGGTCAATCGTATCAATGGCAAGACGCTCTATTGCAATCACCACCTCTCAGATACTGAAGGTTTATGAAATCAAAATTCGAAAAGCCCTATTGTTTGGCCAAGAAATTATTCCAGAGGGAAAAGTTACAGAGCTAGAGATAGCCCAGAATAAATTTCTTAGGCAGTTGCTTGGGGTACCACAAGCAATTCCTGGCTGTGTTGTGAGAGCAGAAACCGGCATGGTATCTATAGCTTCCCTAAAAAGACAGGCATTAGTTAACCTGTGGCTGCGTATTCTCCGTCAAGATGATGGGGCACTCCCCCGTTTGTGTTTGGTGGAAATGTTGGAATATACTGGTAGGGCAGTGTACCCATGGCTTGGTTCTCTACTTATGTTCCTAGCTAAGGCAGGACTTTCTGTGCAGGTGATATGGCAACTATCCCCAGCGCTACAGAAAAGGCTTGTGAGGGAAAGACTAGTGGACATAGGTAGGCAGGAGGATATGGCTGCCTTGGCAGGTTGGAGGGCTGCCCCATGGTATGGTTGCGTTAAGCAGTTCTTTGGTTTGGAGGCCTATTTAGATCTTTTAAAGGCCCCCGTGCTGCGTAGGAATTATACCAGGCTCAGACTACAGCTCATTGAGACAGCCGTGACGCAGGCTCGGTATGAAGCACTACCCAGGAGCAGTCGTAAGTGTGTTTGTAGTTTGGGCAAAATGGAGACGATAGATCATATTCTCTTCGAATGTCCACTATATGGGAATTTAAGGGAAGCTTGGATTCTGCCTTTGATGCAGGGGAAAGAGTACTGAGCTCTGATATATAAGATAAAGTATCTGTTGAACCTGTCTAGGGCAGAGGATCTTATTGCGGTTGCTACATATGTGCAGCTTGCCACGAAAATTAGAACAGACGAGGTATGATGGTTAATGAATGGGGAGGGAACACTCACCTCTTGGTAATGTAAGTGGAGATGTAAGGCACAAAATGATATAGGTTATGTGTGGAAGTATGTGTCGCTAGGAACTATTTTATTATTTAAAAGGGATCAGAATGTGACATTCCTCTTCAAAGGCTGTGTAGCCAGGGAACGACCGAATAAGGCCTTATGTGTTAGTGTTTATTGTCTTTGATTTACTGACTATTATATATCTGTTTGTTTGTATTAATGCATTTGTCTATTTTATTTTCGGGGCTATGGCGAAAGCTAATGCCCATCAATAAACAATACAATGGTAAAAATGGTAGTAATTTGCTTTTAAATAATGTCTCTTCAGGACCAAATGTACGTATATACAAAAAGATGTTGCTAATATGAGAAAATAATATGCAACCTACCTACAGACACTAAAGTTAATTTTAATACTCCAAGAACCTACTTTGTCATCTCATAGAATTAGTTAGTTACAGTAAACAACTGTGGAACTTGTGAAAGGCAGGAGCTGATCAATTACCCGGCTTTGGCAGGTGTTATACAGCTTTGCCAATGTACATCTGAAAAGTAATAATACTGCTGTTCCAAACTTGCCCAAGTGTTTGCTTGAAATCCAGGAATCTCCAAGTCATTCAACAACTCACTGCCTTTCTATATATATCCCCTCCATCACAGCCAAAGATACCAATTACTGACATGCATTTTAAAAATTGGTAGTAGCTATATTAAGTTCCTTTCCTTCTAAAAACTAAAAAAAAAAATCAGGCTAGAGGAAAGGAAACCACATTCAGTTAAAGAAATTAACTCAGCAACATGGAAGCATCCAACTTGGAACATAAGAACTGCTATACAGGGTTATGGATGGTCCTTCTAGGCCAGTTTCCTGTCTACAACTGTAGTCCGAAAACTGACCTGGACATCAACACCCTTAGTCTTGGATAATGCAAAACAGAACACTTAATGATCACAAGTGAACAGGATGTTTAAATACTACAGTGATGAGCACTATTTAAATACCAGTATACAATAGGACATAAACTGTTTGAAAAATCACACACACCATGAAAAATAACACGTACTATGCAACACCACATGCTGGGAAACTTGGTCAATACAAACTTGTAGAAAACAAAATTGTCTACTTAGTCAGTAACACTACTTTTCACAGCATATAAACCTTCCAGGGAGACGTCCAAACCAAATTCAAAGATAGCTTGGTCCTGCTTATAAGATCCAATGAGTTGTGAGCGGTCTCAAGAAAGGCAACAGCATGGGTCTTGTGAAATCAGGGCCCCGATTCTTTTGCAATTTATTTTCCAAAATTCTGCGACCCAAAATTGGAAATTCTGCAACCCAATCAAGTTACAAAACAAGGCTACTAAAATTTAAAAATGAGTTCTTTATTTATTTGCAGTACTGACATCTTTATGCTGTGCCCCCCTAAAACACATGGCAATGCAGAGGGCACAGCAGGTAATCCCCCCCCCCAACAAAACACATGGCAATCCAGAGAGCACAGCAGGCAACCCCCCCCACACACACACACACCCACACACACCACATGGCAATGCAGAGGGCACAGCAGGTAACACCCCAACACCCCCCAAACAAAACACATGACAATCCAGAGGCACAGCAGGCAAACCACCCCCCCAACAAAACACATGGCAATCCAGAGAGCACAGCAGGCAACCCCCCCCACACACACACACACCCACACACACCACATGGCAATGCAGAGGGCACAGCAGGTAATCCCGCACCCAAACAAAACACATGGCAATGCAGAGGGCACAGCAGGTAAACGCCCCAACAAAACACATGGCAATACAGAGGCACAGCAGGTAACCCTCCACACACACACACACCACATGGCAATGCAGAGGGCACAGCAGGTAATCCCCCCCCCCGGAGCCCCCCCCCCCCCCCCCTACTTACCTTATGGCTGGAGCAGGCGGCGGCAGTCACTTAGGAGCAGCAGCGGCGACGGCAGCTGCTCCAGTGTGCTCGTCCCCATCCAGCTCCTGGCCTCTTCCTGGTCCCTCCCAACGGGGCCTCTAAGGGCGACGCAGCTGCATGATGTCATCTGGCTGCGCTGCTCTGGGAGGCCCTGTTGGGAGGGGCCAGAAGAGGCCAGGAGCTGGCTGGGGATGAGCACACTGGAGCAGCTGCTGCCGGCTAAGTTAATTAGTTTGTTAAACGGGGGAGGGGGGGAGGCAAGCCCTGGAACCTGGGGAGGGGAAGCCCCGAGAGCTTGTTCATTCCCCTCCCCTCGTGGAATCTCCTGCCCCGCGTCTCCCCAGCGCAGGCTACAAATTCTGCGCTGGGGTAAGTGGGGCAGGAGATTCCGCGGGGGGAGGGGAAGTCTGCGAATCGCAGACCCGCATTTCCCTCGGGGCCCTGTGTGAAATATAGGCTGTATACAGAGATCCCCTATTCCAGGAGGGAAGAATGTTTTCCCTCCTGTAGGCCACTTTGAAAATTAATACAGCCCATGAACTGTGTAAGCGTGGAGGGCAAAAGCACTTAAGAAGTGTGCTCAGGATGGGGAAAAGAAGATGTGGGTGTGGGTTTATACCATGGATTCACCATTACCATTATATGCATGTCCTCCTTTCTGCTCCCTTCCCCAGCACTCTCTTTTTCAGGGCTTGAGGGCAGGGACTGGATCCAGGGACTAGATACAGGAATGGGGACAAACAAAAGCACATACACAGGCAAGATTTGTCCTAACATTTGGAAGTAATACAAAAAAAGATGAAATAAGACAAATTTGCAAATAAGTCTACCTTTATCATATAAAAATTAGAGGAAATGTCAGTGTATAACAAAAAGTTATAATCGCAGGCATGAAAGAAAATATATACCTGAGTTGTTGATAGGCGAAAAACTGGGCCGCTGGTAGGCACTGAAAGCCTGGGTGTAATACTAGCAGGACTTTGCCCCTGTGCTTGTACTTGAGCCTGGGCTATTGCCTGCTGAGGAACCATTACAAGTTGTCCAGATTCTGTGCGTACCAAGACCATACCTAATAAAAATAATCAAGCAACAACAGTTACATCAACTAGACTGTTGTACAACACTTCAACACATCCTTTTTCACAACAAACAAGCAACACGTTTATAATCTAGTAAAAAAAGATAATTCATAGGGAAAAGTGAAGCTATTAACAGATATTAATCAACTTGTAATTATAATAATTTCAGTCACATTTAAGCAATAACTTAAAGTAGCACCTGACTACCTCAGTACTATAAGCATGCAACACAATTTACAGGTGTCTTAACCAAGGGGCTTCCCAGAGGGGTGCCAGAGAGAGCGGGGCCAGAGGGACTGGCTGAGCAGCTCCACCTGACTGACTGGTTGCCCCCCCCCCCCATTCCAGGTACAGGGTCTTAACCAAGGGTGGTGGCATAAGCCTTCTCCTTGCCTCTTCCTGCCAGTTTCAACCCCCCACCTCTGCCCCCTCTCTCTCCTTCTCCTCCTTTGAGGCTCACTCCGTCCGCCTCTACTCCCCTCTCCACCTCCGTGTTGCTGTTATCTACCGCCCACACATCCACCCCGGCTCCCTTTCCTCCTTTCTCTCTGAGTTTGAGGCCTGGCTCACCCTATTCCTCTCTGACATCCCCACACTGATCCTTGGCGACTTCAATATCCATGTTGATGCACCCTCGCAATCTTACATCACTCACTTCCTCTCCTTGGCCGCCTCCTTTAATCGCCACCTCTGGACCTGCTCCCCCATCCACACTGATGGTCACTCCCTTGATCTCGTGTTCTCTAGGAACTGCTCTGTTTCCGATCTCTCCTTTGAACCTCATCCCATCTCTGACCATTTCCTTGCCTCCTTCAACCTCTCCCACGGCTCTCCCTCCTCTTCCCCATCTCCCCGTCCCTTCCGCAATCTGCAAGCCATTGTGCCCCAGGACTTTGCCTCCTCCCTCTCTCCTCTTCTCCCCTCAGTCCTCTCCTCCTCCTCCCCCAATTCTGCCATATCCGCCTTCAACTCCTCTCTTGCCTCCACCCTCAACTGCATTGCCCCCCAATCCTCCCGCCCAGCTCGCTCACGTAACCCTCGCCCTTGGCTCACCCCCACCATTCACCATCTCCACTCCTGCACCCAGGCTGCTGAACGCCTCTGGCGTAAATCCCACTTTCACACCGACTTTCTCCACTTAAAATTCTGCCTCTCATCACTCAACTCTGCTATCTCCCTCTCTAGACAGCAGTACTATGCCTCCCGTTGCCTCGATCTCCTCTCCGCCAACTCCTCCCTTGACCCCCTCCAATCTGGCATTCGCCCCCTTCACTCCACTGAAACCGCTCTGGCTAAGATCACCAACGATCTTCTTGTGGCTAAATCCAATCGCCTTTACTCTATTCTTGTCCTCCTTAATCTCTCTGCTGCCTTTGACACTGTTGACCACTCGCTCCTGCCTGAATCGCTCCACTCCCTTGGATTCAGGGGCTCTGTCCTCGACTGGTTCTCCTCCTACCTTTCTGAACACTCCTTCAAAGTATCTCTTCCTAACTCCTCCCCCTCCTCTTCCCTACCTCTCTCAGTCGGGGTTTCCCAAGGCTCCGTCCTTGGCCCGCTCCTCTTTTCTATCTAGACCCAATCCCTAGGCAAACTCATTGCGTCCCATGGTTTCAAATACCACCTATATGCTGACGACACCCAACTCTATCTCTCTACTCCTTCCCCCTCTGTTCAAGCTTGTCTCACCAACAGTCTCTCCGATATCTCCGTCTGGATGTCTCAACGCCAACTCAAACTGAACATGGTGAAAACTGAACTCCTAATCTTCCCTCCCAATCCTTCCTCTCCCTCTTTCCTGTCTCCATCCTCCCTGTCCCCCAAGCTCGCAGCTTGGGCTTCATCTTCGACTCGCACCTTACCTTCAAACCCTAAATTGACTCCATGGCCAAATCCTGCCGCTTCTCCCTCCACAACATTGCCAAGATCTGCCCTTTTCTTTCTGTCTCCTCTGACAAAACTCTCATCCACGCCTAGTCATCTCACGCCTCAACTTCCTCCTCGCTGGCCTTCCCCGCTCCCACCTCTCTTCCCTCATCTCTGTTCAAAACTCTGCTGTCAGGATCATCCACCTAGCCCGTTGCTTTGACCACGTGCAGCCTCTCCTCTCTCCACTGGCTCCCTCTTCCCGAGCGTATTCTACACAAGCTCCTCATCTTCACCTACAAAGCCCTTCATAACCTTGCTCCCCCCTACCTCTCTGCCCTGATCTCCCTCCGAACCCCTGGTCGTGCACTCCACTACTCTTCCATCCCCTCCCTCACCCTCCCACGCCTCCTCTGCTCCCCCAACTGCCTTTGTCCCTTCTCCCTCGCTGCCCCACACACCTGGAATTCCCTCCCTGCCCTCGTCCACCTTGCCCCCACCCTCCACACCTACAAGTCCCTCCTCAAAACCCACCTCTTCGCTCCGCCCTTCCTAACTCCTGCTAAGCATCCCCACCCAGGATTTATTATTATTATTATTATTATTA